>JADDOH010008119.1:0-49824 GCA_016648135.1 Agrypnia vestita
GAACTCGTCGAGCTGTATCGATCGAAGATCGCATAGAATGTCCGTCCTTCTTTCTCTTTGCAGTAAATAATTTCGCATTCTCCTCTTTTTTCTCCTCTTACTTTTCGATAAACTCATTAACATAAACAGATACGCGGCTATCATCATAACCTCATAGGGCGATATATTTCCGTGACGTCTGGAAAACAATAATTATTTGCAAAAAGGACCTTGTTTTTAATAATATTCAATTTACTACAGTAAAACCTCGTTAATTTGAAATTGCGACCCAAAAAAACATTTCGAATTGCGCGGAACCCCGTTTTCGCCAAATTTGATACCGCAGCTGTCATCCATAACCTCATCGGATGACATTTCCGCGACAAGATATGCGAGTCCCGGTGTGTGCACGTCAATTGACCGCGTCATTGTCCCCGAAACATGAGCGTAGATGTTGATGCGACATGTCGAGCGGAATGTTTCGCGATTTGTCCCCTAGTGAATACATGGCTTAAGAGTGCGGATGTCAGATATTCGTAACCAACACCTCAGCAACGTCGGCTCACTGAGCCTTGTCAATTAAACTAGCGCCGACTCACTGAGCGTTCACAACTGTAGAACTGTGAGAACTGGCATATCATACATCCACGACTTACCGAACAACGGATGTCGGATAGTGCTCGCAATAAGAAGCAAGGAAGCAAGTGATAAGCAACAAGTAACCAGCAGTTAGCAACCGGCAACCAGAAACATACAACACACAATACGAACGGAAGCCAGAACACCGCGAACATTGAACGATCATCATCGCAGCATTCTTCGCTCTCACTCCACCCATCGAGGAAGCTGCTGAGAGAAGAGTCTACCCAACTCTATTGCCCAAAGAGTTTCTTTGTTCATCACTAATTTTACTTATCACATATTCGTACATCTTCACTCGCTCCCGGAGCATAACTCCGGAAGAGAAATAAACACATCACAAATAACTTTTTCGTTCCACGACCTACCGACTTTCTCTAAAGCTCTAATCTCGGTGTCTCCCGGAATAAGGTTCAAACTTTCTAACATTAATTAGATAACCAAGAAAGTGTCTTAATCAACCATGGTAGACTAACAAGTATGTCAATTTCGCATACAAAAATTATTTTCTCAATAAAATCGATTAGCCACCCTTTTCAGAACATTCATCGTAAAATCTACCATATTCTGAAAATAGCAATTTTGGGATCTTAAGATTGTTACCCCTACACTTCATAGGCGAGAATAAAAAAATAAAAAAATGGGACGCAGACATATTTCGATGTTCGTTGTACTCAAATAAGGAGATTTACATATTTTCACTTTTTTTAAATAGACATGTGAATACGGAATACGTGTCACTTCAATATCTTTCTTAAAGAAAATACCTTTATTTGCGGTGTTTGATGTCTGCAATGCCTTTAGAAAAGGGATTGATTTTTCCGGTGTCTTCTTATCCAGGCGGTATAGTCTGACAGAGCTTTAGACGGTTTACTGAAGTACCTATCACAACTTGATCTCACAATTCTCAAGTTTCGACTAAAATTACATTAAATAAGTACTAATGCTGTATTTAAAGATAATAGAAAAAAGATTATTTCGTATGCACTGACTAATATCTTCTTTCACAGCGTCCTGATATAAAATTATGGCAGAACTGTCATTGTAGCATTTTTATTTTGGCGTTTGATGGATATCCGTCATGTACTTCTTTCTCACTCTCTCTCTCAAGTAAAAAATTAAAGCAACACACACTCGTTTATTTTTTAATTCTCATCTATTAAGTTAAGTGTTGGGATAACAATCTTAAGATACCAATATTGCTATTTTCAGAGTACCTACAACCGAATATATGATCATCTTTACTCATTGTCGCCGACACTTCACTTTTATTCTTGAGCGTTATTAATAATTTATTATTAATTAATTATTGTAAAAGACATTTAAATCAACATATTTTTGACTGAAAAACAGTGGCGACTCTTTCAATCTTATCAAATTATAATAACAAATGTGCATCTTTAATAAAATAAAATGCTTCTAAATTTAAAAAAAATCCATTATTTTAAGTTGTATACTTTAAAATCAGAAACCTTGAATAGCAATAAAATTTCAGGATTGTAATGCCGATGAAACTTTTTTATTATATGAAGATACACTTTGGCACTACATTTGATTTTGTTGGTCTATTTGAAAAACTAATTCATTTTCTTGTATAGTGAAACGGAAAACAAGAGACACAGTCAATTTATTGGCAAACCTGGAAACAATCAATTGTTAGATAAGTTGACACATATTGAAAATCCCGATCCTTATGAAATAAGATTATGCTAAATATCTAACAATTATATTATAAATCGTAATGATTAGCGAGTTCCGATAAAGCATTATTGGCATTCGCACTTATGTACACTTTTTCTTCAACCTTAAGATCGTTTCATGTAGCAAGATAGGTATTAAACAATAATTGTGTTTTGTATGGATATAAATAAAGTAATAATTCATTTGCTCTTATTTTATTTCCCCTGTGTTATTTTGATATGAATTAAATACTTTAGAAGATAATATGTTAGGTTTAAGAATTGAAAAAGTTATTGTTTACGATTGAGTAAGAACTAGTATCTTTTTATATAACAGCAGTGTGTTCTTTTGTGAACACGCATTTGTCATCTCTAGAATCACGTCGTTACGTTGACGCTTGCGCTTTTTGAGGGGCGTAAAAGTCGGCCGCCATATTGCGAATTCCTTGGCCCCATTTATTTTTGTGAGGACTCAAATTAATCCGCGGAATCCGTTCGTGTTTGTGCGCTCAGATGCCCGTTAAAGTGTAAAAAATTGTCGGTGCTTTGATTTTGCTGTATATTTTCATTAGTTATATTGATAGTCTGCTTTGTGGAGAAGATTGTAACACCCTAGTAGGGTGTAAATTCCAACAACCAAAATGGGCACCCGAGATGACGAATACGATTATTTATTCAAAGGTACGCAAAACTGACTACCTTTTAACATTTAATTATAAGAGATTATTATAAATTAGTTTTTAATTGTACTTGAAGTCGTTTAATGCATTTGGACGCTCTTTCATGATTTTAATCCGGTTTCTAGAAATGTCAATACTTTTAATAGCGCATAAAAGTTGACAGACATCAATAATTGTATGTTTCAATCTGAATAGTGAATTTTTATTCCTAAGTCTAACATTACAGCCTAATTTATTTGTTGTTTTTTGGAGAAACAAGATGTTTCTTTGTTACCCTGGCGTTCTGTCAGACGAATTTTACCTTGAAAGTTCGTTTGCATGTTAAGTCATTGTCACCAGCTGATAAATGCAGTTAGTCATTCGGAATACGACAATTGAATCGGATTTTGATAAAATAAGATTCATTGGAATGTCATAACTGGACTTTGTGATTTACGTGTGCGGATTTGTAAACTTTTTCCAATTACGCCTTATTTGCGCATTTTACTACGTAGTAGTTATTTTCTCTTCTGTATCTAACTAAAAAAACTGATGACTTTCTCAATATATCTGAGACACAGAGTTGACCAATTCAACATATGCACAATTTGCTTAATTTTTATGCTCTAATTTTTTTATAAATTCTCGTGCACACAATAACATTTAATATTTAAAAAATTTACATATTCTTATATTAGTATACATAAGTTTGTCATTATTATTTTCGGACAGGCAATATACTGCATCCTTAATACTTTCATAAATTAAATTAAATTTTGAGGTTTTCAACCTTTTATACAAAGAGATCTTTGCGACCCTTTGTGCGTCAAATAAATGTAAATCAAGCTAATATAGAAAACAAAAACAAATATTTATTGATGGTGGTAATATTTTTCTATAAGAAATTTTAAGATTTCAAATCAATCATGGGCTTGCTGAAGCAGCTCCAAAGGTTTTAATAAAGTAAAACATTTTTGTGCCTTTCAATTTACAGCATTATCCTTAATCCAGGTTAAGGATAATGGATAAGGATGTGGTGAACATCCGGATTAAGGAAAGATAGTGCATAATTAAAGATTTATAATTCACATTTGTGAAATATAAAAATTTGGAACTGTGTGTTATTATAAACTTATTGAATTATTTTGAAATTGACGTTAAGTTTTTAAATCAGTGAATGCAGTCGAACTTGGTTATAACGAGCTCGTACACAAGGAAATCCTTGAGATGAGCAAATCTGTAAAATGATATTGATTTGCGCATATTTGCAAAAAATCACTCAATTATAATGAGCACGATTCCCAGATATACTTGGCAAATCTTTGGCTTATTAAGAAAATCCATAATTTATAACAATGAGTGTGTTCACTTTGCTTTTAAAGTGGCCTGCATTGGATTGAGGTACATGTTACCATGCATCCATATTCTGCTTTCAGAAATGACACGTGTTGGTCATATTAACATGTGTCATAATAGTAGTTAGTCAGCATTTCTTTGATATTTTTATGGTATTTATTATTGGGGAATTCCAAAATTGTTGAAATGACAGTTTCTTACACGTAGATCGATATATTGACATTTTAAAGTAAAATCAGTTAGATATGAATCCTTCCATTGGAAACGTCCACTAACAGATGAAAATATCTCAGTTTGTAAAAAAGTCAAAATTATTTGTGTTTTAGTATATTTATAAGTTTTTTTAGTTTATATTATTTTTAATTACGGATTTTTTCCATCGGCATGAAGGTATGCTATATGAGTACTAGATATTTATATTAATTTACAATAAAATAGTTTAGAGATTTTAACAAAAGTTTAAAAAAACTGAGTATTTGCATACGATATACCTGAGGACCGGTTGTATCAACTTTTTTTATAGTAATCTATAGATTTTTATGTTACGTTTGTTATGATAAAGATTTTTACGAAAAGGGGTTAATGCAACCGGTCCTAACTCTGATACAAGTACTGGCTATAACAATCAAATTTAGTCAGTCCTGTCATGCTCATCATAACCAAGTTTGACTGTATATGCAAACATCTTTATTCAAATTAGTAATCATGTACAATTTTCTCAATAATTTCTCAATAAATAAGCTAAATTCTTCAGCATCGTGTGGGATATGGGTTATACATACATATCATTGCTTCATAACTGATGCATCTCAGCTTACATGGTAATTGCAGTACACGGTTTCGTGATGGACATTTAGAGCATGTAATAATCATATGACCAATAAATGCCAATTTATCAGCACTGAAACTGAAAAAAAAACCAATTATTGGTAGGGGGTTTATAGTGGTATTTTCTTCACGTGATGAAATTATTTGAATCCAGTCTGAGAACTGATTATCTTACAGTTTTACAACTGAAATTTTAAAATATTGCAAAAATTTTGTAGTGACAAAATCTGCACGCAAGATGTAGTTTCTAAGGCCCGGTTGTTTCAAGTTGGGTCAAAGCAGGGTTTGAAAAAATCTGATTTTTATAATAAAAATCAAAAAATTGGATTTTTTAATATTAGGTCCTTACATATGAAATTGGCGTTTTGCCGTACTGGCAAATTTGATCTCAAATATCTTCTCTTTGGTTAGGAATTCCAAATCCAAATTTATACAGCTATTTACTCATGTATTTGTGTTTTGAAAATTATAATTCATTTGTTTTTTCCTCAATTGTTTTTTTCTTTGCGTCACTCAGTTTACAAAATGAAAAACTTGAAATATCGCATTATTTACGAGTACGAGTTCCACCGTGGCACCAGTGCTGCAGAAACGGCTCGAAGGATTAATGATGTGTATGGCGACGGTGCCGCAAAAGAAACAGTGCGTTTTTGGTTCCAAATTTTCGTATCTGGAAATTTCGACGCTGCAAACCCCCCGTGGAACGGCCGGGACCACCAAAAGTTGAAGGGCAAATCTGGCCAAACGATTACGGCAGATGTCTATTGTCAGCAACTGCAAACCATGATGGAAAAGCTAGCTGCTAAACAACCGAGGCTGGTTAATCGCTCTAGGCCACTGCTGCTTCATGATAACGCTAGACCACACACTGCACAACAGACGGCTACCAAATTAGAGGAGCTTCAATTGGAATGTCTAAGACATCCACCGTACTCTCCGGACCTTGCCCCAACAGATTACCATTTTTTTCGAAATTTGGATAACTTCTTGCAAAGGAAAAAATTCAACTCCGATGGGGCAGTCCAAACCGCCTTCAAAGATTTTATTGATTCCCGTCCGAATGGTTTTTTTAGTAAAGGGATCGATGAACTACCTATGAGATGGCAAAAGTGCCTAGATAGCAGTGGTACATACTTTGATTAAATAAATATATTATAATAAAAAAAAATCGGCTTTATGTTCCTCCCATACTAAACGTCAATTTCATATGTAAGGACCTAATATATATCTGATATATATCAAAAATTGGATACATATCCATACTTTTTTTCTCCTTTTTTGCACACGTCGATTGATACAAACTCGAAATAATTAGGAAATTTATTTTTTTATCTTGTATGTATCGGACAGGTAGAATTATGACGACGGGATGATGATGAAGCGAACTCAGCGGACCGCACCTGCTATTAATTGTTTCCGTGGGGAACATTGTATATGAATTATTATTTATTAAATAAATGAATTGCATACTGAAAAATGCTTATATATGCAATTATTATATATAAGTTATAAAAGTTGCTCCTTCTAATGTTGTGTTAATGTTGTGTGAAATAAAAAACGGATTATATGAAACAAATTAAACTAAAAAATAACCGTAGCGCTATTTAAAATACAACTAGCGCCATCTAGTAACATTCGCCGAAAGTTTTCTTGGATACATATCAAAAATAAATCGAGCCATAAATATCGTGATATATATCATGATATATATCCTCGAACCCTGGATCAAAGTAAGCGTTCGTTTAAAGCATAGATTTTTGCTTTCTCCACCAATCAGACAATCCGTTTTCGTAAATATCTATGCTTAACTAATGCTTACTTTAATCCAACTTGAAACAACCGTCCCTAACATACATGGAGTAAGTAAGTAGGATAGATAGCCGGTGGTTATTGGTATATTAGTTATTATAGCAGGTGCTTGATTTTATTTACAAGAGTCATAATAACGCGATATCTTATTTAAAATCACTGTAATGCACTTTCAGGATCAATATCAATAATAAATTATTTGGTTTCAATTTTTGGCGAAGTTTAGAGTGTTGGAGTCACACCTGAATATATTTTATTATTCAATCAATGTATTTATAGATGTCTCACAGAGACGAAACTGTATGTTTATGGGAAAATAGGTATAGAAAATATTATTATATTAAAGCTGTTTCTGTGAGTTTGTCATTTATGTAACGGGTTCAATCATGGAAATTCAGAAAATGTTTAAAAAGTAAGGCTTAATCCAAGAATATTGTCATCATGACGGATCCTTCTGAAAGTAAGTATCTTCGGTAGTTGAATATCCTGTTCAAAATGAAACAGAATTGACGCTCAAATAAATATTTTAAAAAATATTACACTTTAAAGTTTCGGAAATTGCACTGTATGTGTTATTTTAAAAACCATAGAAAAAAAGATATACTCAAAACAAAACCTAAACCATAAAAAATGAAAATATTATGTAATAATAATAATAATTTGGAAACACAAACCGTAAACAATAAATTTTTTTATAAAATTCACGTAAACATTTATTTGTTATTGTCTATAAATAAAATTCTCGTGAACTAAGATTTGTCTATGATTTACACTTTGTCTTGGATAAAGCCTTTCAAATGTCAAAATATATGATGAAATTATGGAAACTTTAGAGTAATAACTATTTTAATACTTACTTGAGAGTTCATTCCATTTTATTTTAAAATCGGGACACTCACCTATACTAACTCACTCACTCTCAGAAGGTTATATCGCCGGGATCTATGATTTAGCTGTCGTAACCTCTATAAAGGTTGTATCTGCGTAATATTCAGAGTTTTTATTTTGCATATATTATCGGGCGTATTCTGGAAATAGCAATTTGGTTATTTCTGTATCTCGACAGTTATAGTACAACATTGTGATGCCGTCAATGTTGATGTTTTAAGTTTGGTGGGTTTGAAATTAATGAATTCAATCTATCAGAAAGCTTATTTATTCACAATTTGAATAACTAATGTTTGTTTACGTTTTAGAGCTTTCTGATTGATTGAATTCATTCTTTTCAAACCTGTCAAGCTTAAAACGTCAACATTGACGGCATTGCAATGTTATATAGTAACCGTCAAGAGACGGAATGAGCAATGTTGCTGTTTCTAGGGTCGTATAATTACATAGAAAATATTTATTTTGGGGTGAATTGTAATCTTTATAAATTATATATGCCTACAAAAATATGGTACATTTGAATTAATTTGTACTATTGTATTGATTTTTATTTAGAACTGACAACTTACTAATTTTCATTTCACAAGAGCTGATTGAATCTACTTAAGTCTACAGCACCATCAATTGACGCCATGCTATGCTCCACATATGATTTTTTTCTCCCAGTCTTCTATTGATTTGACCTTTAACTCTGCATTGTTATCCATTGTTAATTATTCTATTGTATTCTGTATTGTAGTTTTAAACATATTTTTTAGTTCAATGGTTGTAATATCTTTGTAGCACTTGCTTTCTTCCCAAGAATGCAACCATCACATTTGTAATCCAGTAAAAAATATTTTATTTCTGCCACATCATTGTTCTGACAACAATGGATGAGATTTTTTAAGATTAATAATTTTATTATCATTTTTTGTAAGTAGGAATATAGGGGTCACCATATTGCGTGATTAAACTGATGTTTTTGAATATTAAGATAAGTAAACGTAATTTTAAAGCGAAACCAAAATAGTAAATTTTAAATGCAGAATTTGTTTTTTGAATTCCCCGATTTTATTTAATTTTTTATACACTTGGCTTCATTACATTCTTAGTCCCATTATCAAACATAATAATTTTGTTGCCTGTCTATCCGTAACTTCGTGTATTGTCCGTAATTTCGTTGGAATTCGCAGCTAAAAAAAACAAATTTAACAGACGGATATGCCTTGAACCCCGGGCTAGCACACCCGAACCGGCTGCTTAACGCAAGTTGCTACTGCCGCCTCTCTGTGGCACGTCAAAAAGATACTATAAATATATACCAGGGCTTAGCAAAGACGCGAACCAATGTTCCGTCATTTTTGACAGGTTACAGCTAGTACATTTATAATAGATATAAAAAGTATTCTATGGTTCGAGTGATGACGATGCCAGAACTTGATATCTTGAAATCTTGGCATGACTAGATGCTGAAAGATTGCCCTTTTAGAACCCTCAATAATTGACGAGCACTCATGAGATGTGCAAATGTGTATGAGACGAGGTTTCTGGACAGAATAGTTTGTCCTCTGTTTTCTTTTCCTAAATGGTGCGATGTCAAGTTAAGTTAGTAGAGTAAACGTTTTATAATTAAGAACAAATACTTCAAATGCATTATAAATATGTCTTAAATAGTGATGGTATTTTGAGCGGTAACCCACTAACTAAGATTTGTATCTGATTGTGTCGATGATTGGCAACTAAATTTTTGCAATTCGACAAACAAGGTTTAACCATCACTATTCTTGCATATATATGAGGGGGCATGCTTCCTCTGTGAACCAATCCCTTCGCCTAAAGAAGGGGTTTAGTTCATCTATGTACAATTTTATTTTCTGTGAGGTTGACCCTATAGCTGGAATGCAAAGTTGTAAAATGTTTACTCTACTTAACTATAAAACAATGATTATTCTTGTTCGGGGCGTTTATTCCGAATTTTGATCAACTGTGGAAAAAACGCTATATTACCTCTGGTAGACCTCTTTCCATTTAAGAAAGACTATCAAATTAATATGTGTAAGCCCCGGTATGAGCACATTCTTTCGTTGTGTTGGTGTTTATACTAATAAACACGAACACAACTAAACAATGTGTGTCGTATTTTATGGCCTTGATTTTGGGTTTCTTAAACATATTAAGAAGTGGAGAGATCAGTTTTTGTTGACTATTTAATAGAGTTTTATTTGGATTATTTGTGCATTTATTGATTTCAAATTGTTCAAATAAATTCATTCTAAAACCTTTGGTTTCTATATGTAAAGGTGTTGGCGCGTTATTACCGAGCGGGCATGGTTTTCATTTAATGAACGTACTGCAACATTTGAATATACATTTTTATTTTTGTGACAGAGCGTATGTTCCGTGAATTTAGTTGTAAAAGGCCTTTCCGTTTATCCAATATATGCGGCATTGCAGTCTTTATAATCACATGTTAATTTTTATATGCCACTTTTTTTTGAGCAAATATATATATTTTTTAAATATATATTCTTTATAACAAATGATTGTTATTAACAAATGGCTTATCAGGTTAAGAATCCATATATTACATTGTTGATAATGTTATCTAAAATGTCAATCAACAAAAAACCATCAATCTGAATTGCCAGTCTGAAATATATAGTTTTGAGAAAAACTACTGTCGTTGATTCTCCGTATCTCGGTTGAGTTTTGTCATTTTTCCAATAATAACAATGTAACACAAGTTCATTTACTAAATAAGGTACTGGAGGATCTCTGAAAAAAAAAAGATTTTCTCCACACGCCCTGCTCGAAAAGTAATTTTGTTATCAAATTTATTTGTTTTGCAATAAATCCCATCAATTCCACTTATTTGTGGGGTCAGAATCTAAAAGGTTTTTAATTCAAATGGTTCTCGGCCTCAAGAATCTTCCTCCACTCATCTCGGTCCTGCGCCAGCTCCCTTCTGTTCTGGATCTCAAAGGCAGTATGTCTTTGGATACATTATCATCAATACCTAACATAAATATTGGGTGAAATGAAAAAAGGAACATTTTTTAGTTATTATAGCCATCAAATAAATGTTTCATCATTCGACATTTCGTTATTTTGTTGCATTTTTTTTTTGCAGTGTCATGCTATATCATTTTTCAAGCAACTATGTATATTATAGATAATTAAACGTGCCTTATATCTAATTGTCGAATTTTAAATTTATATATATTTTTTTTAAATACCTTCTGATTATCAATTTTATTGAAGTTTTATTAATATTTAAATTTGTTTGTTTCAGTTGTACTAATAGGAGACTCCGGTGTGGGAAAGAGTAACCTCCTGTCTAGGTTTACAAGAAATGAATTCAACTTAGAATCAAAATCAACAATAGGTGTAGAATTTGCCACGAGAAGTATAGAGGTCAGCTATTGATTTTATTAACCTTGATAAGTGCTAATAATGTTTTTTTTTCAACGACTGGTTTATTGCTTTGCTGACTTAACTCATTTGCTTGATTGACCCAAGATTCTTCATATTCTCAATCACCATGGCAGACGTGGCACTTTTTTCTCTACAAAAGTAGTAATACCAAAATATAATAGAATATAATATGTCAAATTACTCACTCATGTGTTTAGAATTTGCAAAGTATGCAATAGAAAAAGTCTGCCAGTAGCTAAATAGTTAATTTAAATGATTTATTAATGCCTTGTAAATTTTATTTTGCAAATGTTTTGATTATATGTGTTTGTTTGACCTCACTCCGGCTCAATCTGTCCGGCTCGAGGACCAAAGTGTTTCCACCAAATCCGGGCCAGACGAAATATGTTCAATCCTCAGACTAACATTTCTCTACTAAAATCACCGATTCTAAACTTCGCGCGAGAGAATTAAAACAATTTTATAATATAGATCAGGTTTACAAAGGAGAATTACGCGAATACTGGCTTTATCAAAAGAATAAAAGACTATTAAAAGACGTAGCCACGACGAAGCATTGCGTTGAAAGAGAGCCCAAATCATCGATAATTTTCCTTTTATACCTGTCACTTCATTTATTTTAAAACAAACATCAGAACTCCCTAGTGACACTTTTTCACGTTCTATGTTTTCAAATTTTCTTGATAATGATATATCGAGTACTTGCTCGTTAAAATAAATAAAACACATTCTTTATTAATTCAAACAAATATTCATATAAAATCAATTCAAATTTATAAGACTTTTTTTTATATAAAACACTGCCAAATTGTTAAATGTATATTTTGGTGACGAAACAGTGTTTGAACAACTGCTGTCAAAATATGTGTTATTTTCTTTTCACATTTTTTGCACTATGATAGTCGTGTTTGGGTGTTTTGGCATTCATTAGGAATACATTCTATAGAATATTAGCAATATTCAGGATATAACGAGTTTTTTCTTTCATCTTGTGCTGTCAATAAAAGTATTGTGCATTCTTATTTAAATGTTCTTTTTTTAAAACCATTCATTCACTGAACTGCGCTTCTTCAGTAGTAGGCATAAATTAAATTCTTTACATTCATTTCCTCCCCCCTATTTTTGGTAGTTCAAAGCTCATGAAAGGAATCAATACTCCCATATAGAGGCAGTCTGCTATCTTAGGTTATGTGTCACATGAGACTGTGCGTGTATGTATAGAAGCAATAATAGCTCGGCCAGCACACACCCACGCGGCCGGGTAATGTGATGAGGTCGTTGCTTTAGTTAGCCCAGCACGACTGCTCCTTTGGTAGATGTGTCAATTTTATACAGTCACTTATTGGATTATATTTTGTTTTCTTGACCTCGCATATTTGGAAACATTGTTACATTACAAATTAGGGAATTGTTTTGTAACGGATTACATTGTGGACTGTAAAATTACTTGGTGTAATATTAATATTATTTATAATGTTTGTCTAAATATTTTAAAGTTTTTTATTGTATGCTTACATCAATAATTCCAAATTCCAAAAAGATCAGTAGTCTCGCTAAAAAGTATTATTGTTGCTTTATAAAAATCCATTTACCTTAAAACACCAAATATATTTTTCTCCATTCTGGTTAGATAATCTGAATTTGCCACATTACCAACAGCAAATTCATTGTTAGATAGATCTTAAAATAGAGCATATTACTATTAATTAACTGTTTCCTAGCTTGTGGTTGTAAATGTGTTAAGTTCAAGGCTGAATTTTAGATAATGAAAAGATAATATGTGAACCCTGCTAGATGTGCTGTGTGCCATAACTTATTTGAATGACAATTAATTCTATATGTATAATCAAGTTTGCCCAAATGGAAATTCATTTGCGGTTTCATATACATTTTTATAATTTATGTTGTTTGATAATTTGGCCAATTTTGTAGAAATGCAAAATATATAATCAAAATTTCCCTCTTTCGTGTTCAGTGCATCAAATTAGTCTTGGGGAGTGAAAGATGTTAAGATATGTTTTCCACTTCCAAAAACTTGCTGTAGTAGCGAGGAACTCTCCCTTTAATATTATGAAATAGTTAATTGGAAACAATTTTTGAAAAGTAGTTGTCCTGTTCTATAACTTTAATTTAAATTAAACTATTAAAAAAATAACAAAATTTCAACTACTATTACATGCATGTATTCTATGAATGCCAATGATAAAAAAATATTTTAAATTATTTTGTAAATCTGTTTGGAAAAAATAACTAATTTAATAATGCAACTATGTAGTGGGCGCTTACCTAGCTTCCTATTGAGTTTTACAGCAAAATGTTTTGCAAAATTGGAACACCTATGCACATGTTTCTTTTCGGCATTAAGCCATGTATTCACTAGGGGACAAATAGCGCAGCATTCCGCGCGGCATGTCGCATGAACATCTACGTTCATGTTTCGGGGACAATGACGCGGTCATTTGACGTGTACACACCGGGACTCGTATATCTTTTCGCGGAAATGTCACCCGATAGGTTATGATGACAGCTGCGGTATCTATTTACACTTCGTCATTTAGCGAAAACGGGGTTCCGCGCAATCCGAAATGTTTTTTTGGGTCGCAATTTCAAATTAACGAGGTTTTACTGTAGTAAATTGAATATTATTAAAAACAAGGTCCTTTTTACAAATAATTATTGCTTTCCACACGTTGCGGAAATGTCGCCCTATGAGGTTATGATGACAGCTGCGTATCCATTTATGTTAACGAGTTTATCGAAACGTAAGAGGAGAAAAAGGTGGTGGATGCGAAATTATTTACTGCAAAGAGAAAGAAGGACGTATAGTCTATGTGATCTTCGATCGATACAGCTCGGTGAGTTCAAGAACAATTTCGTTTCCCCACATTGTCATCTTGACAGATACAGCGCATGCGTATTCACATGAAAACATACCACGTGGTACAGACGCTCCGTGTAATGTCGCAGTGAGCTTGCTCAGGTACCGTGCGCATGGCAACGTTGCCACGGCAAGTAGAAATGCGCGATGTCGTGGAACAGTGCACGACGTTGCAACGTGACGTAGACTCTATGCCGCGCTTGCTGTTGAAGGACAATTTGTCCCCTAGTGAATACATGGCTTTAAAAAAAATATTAAATTATATATGGAATTTTGTTATTATACCTCCAAAATTTGAAAACTTGTGAACCATGATTTTTAATTAAATATAAAAAAAATGTACATAGTATTGTGATTGATGAATGTAAAAAATATATAAGTATAATTTTTCTGTCAAGTATAAAATTACATCTCGTTTAGTGTATGTTCATTTTTATAATAATATTATATGGACTTTCTAGGTGGACGGAAAGACGATAAAGGCCCAGATCTGGGACACGGCGGGCCAGGAACGATACCGTGCCATCACCTCGGCCTATTACCGCGGTGCCGTGGGCGCTCTCCTGGTCTACGACATTGCCAAGCATCTTACTTATGAAAATGTTGAGCGTTGGTTGCGCGAACTGCGGGACCATGCTGACCAGAACATTGTCATCATGCTCGTCGGCAACAAGTCAGACTTGCGCCATCTTAGGTAACACTTATTTCTAAAAAATATATTAAGAAAATGCGGGGCTAAAACTATCACAATTGAAAGAAATAAAATATACATCTCAAATTCTATTCCATTGAGCAATTTTCTTTACTTACAAATTTACACAAAAAAATTATTACGGAATTTGTTGAAATATGTTAAAAATGACATTGAATATACAATGTAACAAAATATATATTTATATATAAGTTGAATTTCATCGATTGACATGGCACTTACCTTTATGGTTCAATAAGATTATTTTAAATATTAAATCAACTGAACACTACTACACAAACTGAATTTGACAGTCACTCCCTCAAAGCAGCTGCAGCGTCTATGTTCAAAATATATAGTGAATGTGTACAGCTGCCATAGTATACGGGATTATTTGGAAAACATTAATAACCTAGCAGGACTATATTCCTGCCTTGATTATGAGTCGAAAATGTTCACCTTGTCCTAGTAGGGTCAGGGGCCCAAAGACTTGACTAGGTGTTTTCATGTTCCCCTGTCTTGCGCCGCTTCTGCACGAGTTAACCAGTCTAGACCCATTCTGTTTTCACGGTCCTAATAAAGTCCTGCGAGGTTACTAATTTTTTCCAAATTACCCTGTATATACTGATATTCATCATATAACATGTACCTACATGTAATGTGTAATTAATAATGTGCATGTGTGATTCTGTTGCGAGCCTCAGTCCTTTTTCATATTTCACTCTATAATGCAAATAAGAATGAACATTTGAGTGGCGTATACAGTAAAACCTCATTAATTCGAAATTCAAGGGACCCAAAATAAAAACATTTCGAATTACGCGGAACCCCGTTAATTCGAAATTCAAGGTATAAAAAAAATAAATTGCAAAGCTCGTGAAAAAAGTCATTAATTTAGTGAAAAATGTCTGTATTCTTATATATTTCAAGAAATCATTTTGAAAATGCAATATTTATTATGCTAACACGAAGACTGCGATATTTATATTACTAAGGTTATATGTATTTGTTGTTCTCACTTGCGAAAAATCGAAATATTTTACAATTTCGTCAAATTTAAAAAAAAAAATTGAATTATGTGAATATTGATTTATGACGAAAACACCGGTAATTTGTAATTCGAATTACCGGGGTTTTCGAATTATTGGGATTAATCTATTATGAAATTAGCATTTTGGGACTAGTGGGTTTTAAAAATTTCCAATGATTTGCGAATTTCGAATTATCGGGGTTTTACTATACTACTAAGTAGGGAATGCAATCCCGATCCCGCGAGATCGGGATCCCGTGAAATCTCGAGGCATTTTACGAGATCAATCCCGAACCGAAAAATCGGACGAGATATCGGGATTGATCAGCATTTTTTATGTTTTGTATGTTTAATTGTATATGTCTATAGAGCTTTTAGTAAGTACTTAAAACTTATGTTCATGTCACATTCAAATAATGAAAATAGCTTTGAATAATATTTGCTGTATTTTATCAACCTAACATAGTAATAAAAACTACTACAAGTTAGTAGAGTATGTAGTACTCCACTACATTGACTGATTGATGCTTGGAAATATGCCTACAAAAACTTTAATGCAATGATTAATAATGAACATTTTATTAAAATTGCCTGATATAAAAATGCAAGGCATTGTCGTTAATTGCTACTCAGCTCTACAAACAAAAAAATCAAAAGTATTCGGGATCCCGAAAGGGAAATCCCGACTCGGGATTGCATCCCCTACTACTAAGGGATGGTTGTATTAACTTCGTTTATAGTAATCCTTTGTTTAAAGCATGGATTTTCGTGTTTTCCACTAATCAAACAATCGTAAAAATCAATGCTTTAAATGAAAGATTACCATAAACCAAGTTGATGCAACCGGCTGTAAGCTGCTTTTACCTGACGAGTTTCAATTTAATGTTGATAGCTTGTTTCCCGGAAGTGGGTAAATAATAATATTAATATGATGGCATAAGAGTGCGGTTAATTATTCTTTCTAATCTCAATATCACTGTTTTATAACATTAGTGAAGTATGTTATCAACTTTGGCACACGCTGACGTGTTATCAGCCATATGGGAGTTCCACGCACGAGTTCATTGTCACTCTACATTTATCTTGTATCTATTGAAGAGGTAATTTTGTGTGTTTGGGTTTGGTCGCGATGTTGATAATTTAACAATTTTTTTTTGTATATGTCTATTATTATTTAAAGCTTTGGTTTGCTTGTTTGTTGAATAGTTAAATAAATGATTGGTTTGGCCTATTTGCAGATCGATTCCCACAGACGAAGCGAAAGCTTTTGCGGAGAGGAATGGCCTCAGTTTTATAGAAACTTCAGCATTAGATTCTACAAATGTGGAGACTGCTTTCCAAAATATACTCACAGGTATTATTAGTTTTAAATGGCAACCATTAACTGTTTTATTGTTTTGAGTCAAGGCGAGTTGTGATGTGACAATATTTCGCAATCACCTAAATTGATTAGTGAAAAGTTAGGTTATTACTTTTTTCAATCAGAACTGCTTCTCAATTTTTTTTTACTAATATTTTTTTTAAGACTTAGTGAAATATTGTCTCATCAATGATCCCAGGTATATATCAGTAGAGGTAGTAATGTAAACTATTACCACATTTAGCAATAAAAAATTATTTTATTTTAAAGTGTAGCATATACAGTGTTTCATAGCCAGTAGCAAACAAAATTACAGGTGGATTTCCTACCTTGATAATGAGTCGAAAATGTTCAAGCAACCTAATATCA
This sequence comes from Agrypnia vestita, assembly GCA_016648135.1. NCBI lineage: Eukaryota > Metazoa > Arthropoda > Insecta > Trichoptera > Phryganeidae > Agrypnia > Agrypnia vestita. The sequence goes on from JADDOH010008119.1 coordinate 17,583, forward strand.
ATAGTTTTGGAGATATGCAATATCAAAGTTTGCATTTTTTTATAATGTCTTTATTTTTTGCAAAAAGTTGAACTATCATTACAGTAACTTTTATCGATTATGAAAATTTCATTCGCTTTAATACAAGTCAAATAAAATGATAAAAACCTTAAAAATAATTATTTTAAATTTTTGAAAGGTTTTTACATTTTATTTTTCTTGTATTAAAGCGAATGAATTTTTCATAATCGAAATAAGTTATTTTAATGATAGTTCAACTTTTTGCAAAAAATAATTAGAAATATTGAAAAAAAATGAAAACTTTATATTGCATATCTCCATAACTATCGGTCATGGTTGCTTGAATATTTTCGACACATTATCAAGGCAGGAATCCACATCCACCTGTAAAATTTTTCTACTAGCTATGAGACATATTTCAACTATTAGTCATTTCAACACAAGGAATGTGTAAAATAATAATTAAAATTAGATTGAGATTACAAAATAATTATGAATTAAAATCACAATCAATAATAGTATATATTGATATTTATTGATAATTTTCGCCATATTGATAATTTAAAAATTAATTGATACTAACTGCAGAACCCCAAAATTTTTGACAAAAAAAATCTTATGTATGGATTTTTCTTTATGTAAATTATGTAAAGAACTATAATTATTTCGTTATACTTATTAATGAAATTTCGCTACATAAGTGCATTGTTATATGAAGAATTAATTTTAGTGGATTACTCTTAAAAAAAATTTCCATGTCATTTTAACATAGCTTGAAGTTAAGTATATCAAAATAGTTTCCCGGTGTGAAAATATATTTGTTTATTTGCACCTTTATTCATGATTTTACTAATTTTGCAAATTTTTTTTCTAGAATTCCGATTCTCATTGATTGCCGAAAATCTATTCTGCACAATAATGTTTTGCATCCCTTGAGTTAGGAAATAATGGGGTTTTACTTTTTTGCTAAATTCCTCATTTCTTGTAACATTGATGCCCATAGAGCATACATAATCTGACAAGCATACTTTATAAATAATCCTCATAGTTATCACATAATTTTTATGAAAAAGGAGTGATAATCAGATACAATTTGTTCCAATACATGATAGGTCACTAATCAAATTTAAAAATGTTAGCTAAGAAAATTTATGTTTGCATATTGACCATATTGTACCAGATTAGTATCTTTTTCCACATTAAGTCCAAAATAAATCCACATAAGTTATCAGGTTTTACCATGACAGAAGGCATCAATCACACTTCAACAGAGACTGATTGTTGTATTTGTGATTTCAGAGATATACCGGATCGTGTCACAGAAGCAGATGCGTGATCCTCCTGAAGGAGATGTCATCAGACCGGAGCGAGTGGAGCCCATCGATGTGAAGCCGACACAGGCTGACAGCGTACGGCGTCAGTGTTGTCAGTAAGAGGCAGTAAGGTAGGTACACTCTATTATCAGGCATCTAAATAATTTTTCCATTACAAAATATACTATTCGATTTAGGAGTTCCTAATAAATATCTTTAACCCTGGCTTATTAGTATTTTATTAAATTCAAAACAATACAATAGAACCTCGTTAATTTGAAATTCAAGGGACCCAATATAAAACATGCAGAACACCATTAATTCAAAATTCAAGGTACAAAAGAAAATTTTATCGCGATCCGATTGCAAATCTCGCGAAAAATCGTAATTGTGAAAATAACTACTTATTTTGTGAAATATACTTATTTTTGCATACATCTCGAGAAATCATTTTGAAAACGTAATATTTATTAATGCCGCAATAATATTAGTGTTAATGTAAAGATTGAGACATACCTATTACTAAAGTACATATTGACATATTTGCTGTTCTCATTTGCGAACAAAATCTTTATTTTTTCCATTTCGTCAAGTTTGGATGGCTTGTTTTGAATCGTTTGTTCAGTTATCTTTGAATTTATGTGAAGGCTTAAATTAAATACAAACATTGTTATTAGAAAAAAAGAATTGAACTAAAGAGGAATTTAAAAACATGAAAAACAATTTTAAACACATTCAAGTATGAGAAATTAGCGCAAATGCCAGGGGCCATAACTATCCACACATATTAATGTAGCCAACTGAATAAAGCATACACAGGATTCTCTAATTAGTAGGGATCTCTACATAATATGTATGGATGAAAAACATTCCTTAAGGTACCGAGAAATACATAAATGACACCCCACACGGGTACGCGTGATCAAAAAGCGTGCGCATTATTAGTTTCTTATAAAAAAATTTGAATTATGTGGCTTAAAATGTAATGATTTATGGCGCAAGGGTCTTTTTTTAATCAAAAATTATTTCAAATTAGGAATTATTGGGGTTTTTGAATTATCGAGGTTAATCTGCTATGAAATAAATTTTTTGAGACTTGTGTATTTTAAAAATTTCAAATTACTTACAATGAATTTCATATTATCGGTGTTCGAATTAATGGGGTTTTATTGTATTCTCAATTATTCATTCTTATTAATTATTTAAATAGTCTTTATATGTTAATTATATGGATGACACTTTAGTATACATGCTTTTCTGTAAAATTGTGTGCGTGATTTACTCTCTAACCATCATTTGGCGTATTTGATTCTTGTAACAATTGTGGGATCTGTAAAAACTGGAAAATAAATTTTGGGGAAGAACAAAAATGAATATACCATGTGTGTGTCGTTTTATGCTGAAAAATATTGATGTTGAATATTTTTGCCAATGTAGCAGCACAGAGGTGACATCCATATGCTTAATTTATAAGTTGGAAACAATATTTGTACAGTTAAAATTTATGTTAGGTATGCACTTGACATTATTTAAAATGAATATTTAATTTACATACTGGCAAGATTGTAATCGTTGAAATTATTCATAGTTATTTTTCATTTGATGTTTACTAAAATGTAGAATTGTATATTCATTGAGAGCTTCCCACGGCATGTTTTCCTAAATGTAATTATTGTTTCAGCCGTGAAGTGGTGTGTTTGGAGCAGTGAAAAGGATGTGTCGAGGTAGTCCCAACATTGGTCTAGGCAGTATGAAGATGTTTCTTGTAGATATCGATTGAGTATAATATACATTTATCCTAACGCAAAAAATAAACGAGAAAATAAATTAATGCATCAATGTGTGATGCCAGAGGACAGATTATCAAACAACTATATATTATATTGAGTATAATATGAGAAATATATAAAAACACGCATATTTTGTAGGCGAACACTGAATTGTTTTGTTTTTCTATTGCTGTTGTATTAGGATCAACGACGACTGCCACGTCTTGTGAAGTTGTCTCACTGTACATTGCTGCTCAATATAGATGATACTTGTTATGATTATAATTTGCAATGGACAACGACCGCATTGCAATTGTTACACGGGACACGAACAGGGTTACAGTTGTGGATAACGGTGTTACATGTCACTGCCTTATTTCTTTACCGTGTTTGTTTCTCACCGTTGGCGAGCAGTAACGGAAAACTGAACCGACACCAATGGCGAGTGTTAAGATGTATTAAAAGGAAGCTCTTCTTTATAGAGTGTGATTATTAGTCATATATTAAAATAAAACAATATGCTGGCCTTACTTGATCTACTTGTCTTGCAACTCAGTTCCAAGGGAGACGTGAATGAACGATTATTATTATAATGTTGTTTGAATTATGTTATTTTTAGGATATCAATTTATTATTAATGTATTATTAATACATAATATTATTAAAAACTTTATATTTTAAATTGCATCCACGGGGCAAACGTGTTACCCACACACGCGAACTGATACTGCCGACGCGCTGTGATTATATTCGCGGCAGTCGGTCGGGTACCCAACACTGTATAGATTTTGCCATTTTGTTAAACATTAACAACAGCCCGGTATTTTATTTGTAAATTGCTATTTATATTTGAAACTATTAAAATAAAAAAATTAAAGCTGACATTAGCTTTAACGTCATTTGTCTATCTTTTATTTTGCCAACTCTCCCTCCGCACCTACTCTGTACCACGGCCAATCTTGAACATGCTAAGCAATGTCATTGTGAATGTTTTTATTTCCATTTGACAGTTTTCATAGGCTTTGCCCCAACTAAAAATTCTCATTGTTTTTGTGGGTTAACTAACCACTTGAATACTCCTTTCAATACATCCATAACCATTTTTTATTTGTAATTTTTAGATTCGTCAAAGAGATAATTAAACTAACTAATTGATTCTATGTATGCAATAAACTTTTCAAGTTATTTATTAAAATAGTAAAAAATTTAAATTACTGTGAATAATTTTATACATAAAAAAATACATAGCGTGAAAGCTAAATGGATTTGGACAGTTAAATTATTTCTTAAAATTCCAGGAATGCGTAATGTTTTTAGGCCTCATCTATTAACATATAATCGCACTTTGTATGTATTATAGGCTAATAAAAAAATGCCCTCCAAAGATGTGTATGTATGTCGAAGAAGCCGCAGTTGATACAATTATGAGGAATTTACATTTTCAATAAAATACAAAATATTTTTTTTACTTTCATTTATGTATGTATTCTTAAATTCCCAACACAAGCGTAATGTGCAATACAGCAGGTAAAGGTAAAAGTATGTATTGTGAAATTGTATTAAATAACAATACGGAATGAAGCGAGGAATGGTTTTAGTGTTTTAACTTCCATCTCGACTCATTTGAATTGTGTAGAAGACCATCTGGACTCATTTGAATTTTGCAGAATACCACCGGGACACATTTGAATTTGTATACATTTTCATTAAGGAAATGAATTAGCTACATACTTTAGTTTAGAGGTCTGCTAGGGATGACGTTTTTAAATGTTGTCCGAACTTTATGCATGAAGGTGAATTTATACTCGCTTAGACCAAATTCGATACTACCTTTTATCTAGGTTTAAAAAATAAAACGGATTTGTTCATAGTATAAATACATATTTAGATTCTCGGACCAATACACAAAATAATGTTTTTATAACTTGGGAATTAATGAAACTCACAAAGCAATAATTGAAAAGCCTAGCCCAGTTAGATTTGTATTCCCCGACCATTGCAGACCTCTAGTTCGCTGTTTCATTTTGTGTTTGTCAAGTCGTGTGGCCGAAATTCTGAATAAGCAAATGTTTGTCATGTATCGTATAAAAAATTATAAATATATTATATAAAGTGAATGTTGTATTGGTGAGTTAATTTGTTGAACATGTTAAGACTTTGAACAAACCTTCAGGATTCTGGCAAATTCTTGGAAGGAAATGAAAATTTATTTCCATGTGATTATACCCGCTTTACTAGTATATTTCGTTTCTCCCAGTTCTAGGAAATCAACCATTGTATATAATGTTAAAACAATTTGATAATGTCGCTATGATCTGATGCATTCATTATTAATGTACATAGTTTTATAATATGGTAATTACAAGCTGGGTGCATAAGTCTATCGCTTTTGTGTAATATAAACAGCATTTTTCTTAAATAAATTTTATTGAAAATCATAAACGCATTTCAATTTTTAAATTACATAAAAAATAAACTGAGTTGGAGTCGATCTATTTGATTTGCTTCCAGAGCTAACTAAATATGTAGGGATATAAAATTTCTATAAACTAGTTTGGTCTGACAACGAGAGTACAGGCGAGGTCGATCACATGTCATTCACTCAAGTCGCAAGCACTTAGCTCAGTTTAAAAAAATAGAATTGTTGATTTGACATGTCAATCTATCTTGCCAGTATCATAATCGGAGAGCTGTCATCTGTGTCTTTTTCTTTTTGCATCCGCAGCATCCTCCCATGCAGTCGATGTCAGCAACGAACGAGAATTTATGTATTGTGTGACTGCCCCATAACAATTTAGTAATCGCGTCTTGTGAGAGTAAAAAACCTTCAAAATACAGTAAAAGTGTTTTTTAGAGATCTCTGTGATCTTTTTTTCTCTCCAATCTTTGGTTGATTAAGGATCTCATTGTGTGGTCTTCTATTAGGGTTTGTAATGCTCAAAGCAACGGCGACATTAGTCCTGAACAAGAGAAGTTCTAGCTAGTAAACTGTGGTCATATTCGCAAAAAGTGCCTAAAAAGTTGAATTTGTATTAAAGAGGCCTTTATCAATATGTAGTGTAACATAATTATAAAAATTTCAAAGAAACATGCATAAGAATGATGTTTGTATGTAGCGGGATATATTAGTATAATATTTTTTCACTATTATCAGTAGGTAATTTTAAATTTGATCCGATTAGGAAAATATTTTTTAAAATTATATGGAGCTAGATTATTTAATCTTAAAACAAACTTTTGATTGAAACAGTTTTGAAATAGGCAAATAGTTAACGCTAATTAACGTTAATTAACGCATCTGCTTATTGATAGGTAGGACAAAAAAGTTTTATAATTGTGTAAAAAAAAATTATACAGTACAGTAATTTTGAAGAAGTAATATTTCGGTTTATGGAAATGTGATTTATGAATCAAAATATTGAATCATGAAATACGAAAAAAGAAATCATGAATATGATCGACCTTACAAATTAAATTTTGTTGTTACTTTATTTGAGCTGTTATTGCTTCGCCACTTAAATCATGCACATCTAATAGCTTTGCAGGACATGTGCTAATACGTACATAATTGTATTACATTGAACATTAACCGGTCGGATGCCGGACGTATGTAACGCGGAATGTACCCCGTCTGCCGTGCAATTTTGCATACGATTGCTTTTTTTTAGACACTTTTTTGTATGGTTATATTCATGTAAAAATCAACAATAATCGCTAAGAAGTTGCAGTTTCTGGTTTCTCAATATACAGACTTCAATAATTACCGTGTTGCCTCGAATATAAGACCGGTCTTATATTAATTACATAGCCAAAAAATGAACTAGGTCTTATTTTCGATGTAGATTTTATTTTTGTAAGGAAAACCGAAAGTACAAAACAAGTTACACCCAGTTCTCGTTTTATACGGTGGATACGTTCCAGCAAAATCCTTGTAAAAGAAAACCTTGCAAAAAAGTGATATAGTGATATAGAAGATCGAATATTGGTTCCCAAAATTTAAAAAACTGTTATTTCAAAAATAAAAGTTTAGTATAGGAAATGTTATTTTGAAACCGTGTATAAAAAAAGGTGTAAAATGAGAGTTGGGTGTACTTTATTGAACTTGGAAGATTTATATAATCAAAATTATTTATTTGACAGATTATACGAGAGAATTACATACATTAACAAAACAAAATACTTAAAATATTGAAACGTGAAACGTTTATTAACACAATCATTTCATCCTCTTCTGGAACGTCGTCATAACACATCAAACCTCCAACGCCAGACTGTATTTCTTGCAATGGATCTCTCCTAGAATACGTGGACCAAATCTCTCGTGTTTAGCAATATAACTTTCTTTGAAGGAACATTTCTTGTCCAAATATACTGCACGAAGTGCATTGGCTACACAATTGGCGGTAATTTAATCCATGCATTGCTTACCCATTCCACGATTTCTGTCAGGTTTGGCTTAATAAAGTTTCCGCGTTGGTTCAGAAATGTCCGCACATGTTTATCGAATAAAACCACGGAAGCAATAAAACTAAAGATATTGTATTTCAATATTTTCCTTCTAAATATATCAAAAAATATAAAAATACTTAATTTTAACACTTTTTTATTTAAAAATAACACAATTCATGCGTGGTTCGAAGACGACATTTGGGATGATTTTTTGTCCAGATTGCGCGGCAAATGAGGTTACTTGACAAATAGAACTCGTTCATTCATTCGAAAACTTGAGATACAACCAATGATAAGCTTTAAAAAGTCATGAACGCTGGTAAAGTAGACCGAATTCGCCTACGTGTCTAGGGATTGCAGATTTGCGCTCCTGCACATAGAGGGCACAAAACTTTTCGCGCAGATCTGCACTCCAGCACCTGACCGGTCAAATATATGCTGCGATACATTAAATGTATGCGTGTTGCTATGCAGGCCGAAGACACTTTCAATTAGGATATTGGGTTGATTTTGAAATTAGTAAGGTATTTAATAAAAACTTTACATATTTTGTACCTAATATTCAGTTTTAAAATTTTACAAAAGGTAGTATTAGGTCTTATATGGATCTTACTTTGCAGTTAAAATAGCCATAAAATACAAATGCCTTTTCTTCAGCTGATGGCGATTGAAAAGATACAATTTATTGGAAATATTCAGTTGTAAGTCATAGTAATTTTTACATCTTCCTCACTTCGACTCACTCACTGACACATTTTCTTTTTATTTCTGGATATATTATTAAATTTACCAACCATGGAATATCTATCAGATAATTTTAACATTGATTCTAGCAGGTAACAGAAATAAATTATTGATACTAGATGAGTACCATCTATGCTACTGCACTATTGTAGTGCACATTTCAGTGGTATAGAGAAATGTGTGTGCACGTTTCAGTGGCATAGAGAAATGTAGGAAAATAAAATTTTTACCTCATATTTGGGCAGTCAGGCAAAGTCCATATCTTGCCATATTCTATTGAAATTAACCATTACTGACTTAAAAAACATAAATTGGGTAGCGCTAATACTGCAACGAAAGACATTGTTCACTTGAACTAAATATTTTTCTGCGGGTGTGCGTTGCGTACTATAGACATACCAGTATAAATTGGCGTGCGAGGGAGGATGTCCCTGTCGCGTAACAGAAGTTGCCAGGGTGTAAATTTATTACATAATGTACAGAATGTCCGGTGACCGATGTCGGAGCCTTGCAATTTGGTCGGGCAACACTAAAGAAACAAACCAGTAATGGCAGCTGCTCTATCTGTTAAACGGTAATATCGGTCCATTATTTGCTTTTTCAGCTTCGCAAAACTTTAATACTTCATTGGCAATTGTTCTTGCACCATCCCGGACTGTTTTGGATGTTTTGGACATAATAATTCAGTGTATATTGGAAATCAAGATATCACAGCTCATGCTCAAACACGAGAATGAAGTGAATAACGGGGCGGGGGGTTACCGCAAAGTCGCCGCACGCCAATTTACGTTGGGCAAGCAATATGAATTATTTTTGTAATTTTTCTTTTTAAATCAAAAATTTTATTAAAAAAATATATTCTACCAACTGATTTATTAAAAATAAACATAAAAAATATTATTGAAATGAGGGGCATGTTTGATTTGTTGTCACTTAGTTTTGTTGTCTTGAGAGGTTAATTTGAGTGGATTTTTTGTATTTCTATGTGTATATCAGAGATGCATAGACCACGGCCCACATTCCTTTTGCATTTGGCTATTATAAATGATATATTTAACATAGAAAATATTAAATAAATTAATATAACTTTATTCCAGAATGTGGGGAGCTTCGTGCAATCCCACACATTCCGTATAAAAGTAGGTACATGCATTAAATTATTATATAAAAGAAAAGAGAAAAAAAGAAAATTATATAAAAGAGAAAAGAAAACGAGTATCAGTATGAAAACAAGTAGTATCAGTAGGTATTAGTATTAAAAGAGAAGAGAAAACATGTATAGGTATCAGTATTAACATGAAAAAAGAAATATAAATATATTGTATAATAGCGGCTTTAGCGAGCGATGGCATGTCGATTATGAGGGGCCAGCATCTTTCTCCAGTGTACATCAATGCTGGATGCTGAAGTAATCCTTCGCATCCAAATAAAATTATTGTTTATTGTGGCAGTATTTCTGTCAGTCAGGGTGAATCCAATGCATCCATGTTATCATTGTATATCGGGTGGGCCATAAATATATTGATTTTAAAAACTATTGCATACGACGGCACGTGGGTACTGGGGATTACTAGCTCGGGTCTTGGAAATTCAATCATGATGGGAGTGTTTCATGGGTGAGCAGCGTGCATTCTGTGTGGAAAGTCATTCAGCTCTGCATTCAAATTACATGGCTTAAATCAGTTTCTTAGTAAAAGTGTGATCAGCTCGTGGATAAGAAAGTTTGAGACTATTACGAGGGTTCCACACTTAATCAGAAGCCTGCGGAATGCCCAAGGTCGAAACAAACGGAGGAAACAGTTAGCGAAGTTAGGATTCCGTTCAACGCAATCCCGTATTTTCATCGCAAAAGAAATTAGCTGAGCTTGCCATATCATGAACATATTTAGGGCGTATTTTAGCAAAAGATCTAATATTTCATCTGTGTGAAATTCAATTAGTGCAGAAATCTAAGCCAAATAACCATAATCTACTCTGTATTTTGTTGACGCAATGTTGGAGCATTTTCAGAATTTGAAGAAGCTTTCGAACGAAGCTCATTTTCACTTTAATAGGCATATCAAAAAACAAAATTGCCAATATCTGACTGTAGAAAATCCCAAATCTAAACATCATAAGCCCATGCATTCGCTCAAAGTTAGTTTGGGCGGCCATTTTGGCCCAAGGAACATTGGTCCCTATTTTTTTGAGAATGAGTGAGGCCACTGAGGCTACACATCCACATTACAGAAAATAAGTAAAAAATATGTATTGAAAAAAATGCGAAATTTCATGTCGCTTATCTCCGTAGCTGCATTTTACCCGTAGTGTAAAGATTATTTTCTATTCAAAATTGCACACTTTGATGTCGCTTATCTCAGTATAACTGTTGACGTTTGTCAGCAAAGTGTAAAGAATATTTTCTATTCAAAATTGCATTAAGAAGACTTCCCAAAATTTTTGTTACTAGCTATGAGACAACCTGTGTATTTATTTCGGTATTACTGTCTTTTTTTAATGAATTTTTCAAATTCGCTATGTTTCGTATTCGCTCACTTTATAGTATCTTTAAAATATATTTAACCTTTGATGTGATGCGGCGCAGCAGATGTTGTTTACACTGTGTGCCACACTAAATAATACATGAAAGCTCTATTTTTACTCGATTGTTTTTGTTTAAAATTCGTGGTTAGATATCACTAATTTATAAAAAAAAAAATTCTTAAAGATACGTACCTAAGGTTTTTATAAGTACTTGTTTTATCGTATCACCACTGTAAATTTTTATACTATAACAATTTCTTTCGACGTATTGCATTACGCAAGGACAATGAATATAAAATAAAATACTGAACTTACATTGGGGTTTTGTTCGTTTTATTTCATATTTCGATAGATTTTACAGCCTAAGGTACTAAAACAATATAATATAACATCAATAAACTGAATGCAAAACATATTTGAAAATGAGCATCATTGCGAGCGCTGATCCGCGCTCAATGAGGCAAGGTGATTTGAATACAAATTTAGAGTGAACCAAGATTTATTGAAAAGATAACTTTCCAAAATCATAATCTACGAAACAAAGTCTTTCATATGATGTATGATACGCAAAAAATGTGAAATAAAAAGATATCAATAACCGAAAACAAGACTTGCGCACTACAAACGGACACTGAGAACTTTTACGTGAATTTATTCAAAGATTTATGTCATTTTTGATAAAGTCTTCACTTCAAACTATTGCAAAATAATAAAAATACAAAATAACCAACAACTTATACACCTTTATCAGCAATTACTTCAATAATCAATATAAAACCGTCGCACATCTTTCGCACTGATCATAGAAAAAATGGCTTTCTTTTAATTGATTCTAAGGAATTAATTTTAACTTTTTTACACTGTTCTTATTGGTTGAGAACCTTCATCCGTTCAATAAGAATACACGCGAACTGAACTTGAACTTTATTCCATAATATTATAATAGATAAACGGAAAAAAATGCACGCGGGCTTAGGAGTTGTTGAAATGAAAAATGAAATAATCTCTCTGTATTTATTAACCCAAGCGGATCCGCGCTGTGGCAGTTTAAGGAGGTGGCGCAGATCCGCACTCCGGCATATCAAAGGTTAATATAATAATCTTGTATTTTAATCTGTCAAATATGCATCCTAAGAAGGCAAGTAGAGAAGACATGAGGAGTAGTTTGTTGGTGTAGTGGTCATGACGCTCGCCTAGTGATCCGGTGGTCGGTGGTTCGAGCCCCATTCCAGGACACCAGCAAGTTGTTCCTATTTTCAGTTCAACAAGAATATTGCTATTCTCAAACTGAAAATAGAGATGCGACACATATTCCGTGTTCGCATCTCTATTAAAAAAAATATATATTCTGAAAACGTTTTATTGATATTAAAATAAAATAAATATTTACAATTTTAAATATAAAAGACATATTTTATTAAATTGTTTTTGAGTAATTAACTTCTTCTATTAAATACTAAGTGACAGTAAATACACACATGTTTTATCATTTTCTTAATACTTAATATATCTTAGTTACTAAACTATTATATTTTATTATAAATATAACGTTTTTATAAATTTTCTTCATGATTAGAACTCTATATAAACTACAAATAACATAGTTTTTTTAAACTAGTCAAGTATGGAGGAGGAATGATGTGTCTTGTACCAATAGAAAAGGGATATCTTGAACCCTTTTTTATTACAAAATTAAATAGTTTTGACTTTTAATCAACTTTTATTATTCAAACATTTTGTCCTTGAACCAAAGCGCTAATTTTTCAATCTTTACTCTTGCCTTAATATTTTAACTCTCGACACCGTTGCTGGATATTATTTACATGTAAGTGTCTAAAAATATTTGTATTGAAAATAATTTTGATTTATTTATATGTATAATATTTTTGGTAAGGCAATTTTTTAAAAATTGTTTTTGTTTTATCTTCATTGGCACCAAATAAAAATTAAAAACGTTTTCCCTATAAATATTTTTTTTTGCATAATAGTCACAGCTAGCTTCTTATTTATTATTGGATTTTATTCAACAATGTAGTAATACATAATATGTACCTTATACATCTATAAAATCAAAAAAAAAAATTGAAATCTCTTCCTAAACGGTTATTGAAGATTTTTCTTATAAAAACACTCTTTTTGTAAAGAGAAAAATGAAATAATCTCTCTGTATTTATTAACCCAACAAATACAGGATATTATGCATATAAATCTTTAAATATTATTTATACTTTTAATTCAAGGAACTGATTATATATCAAAATAATATTTTTTCCATTTATAAGATCTGAAAATAGAGAAATCAAAATATTTTCTAAATATGTGTCGTTGGTAATCCATTTAAAAAAGAATTTATAATTAAGGAGATTAAATTATGAACCCAATTCATAACGTAAATAAAATACTGGGATGACAATAATATACCTTAATATATTTACATATCCAACTAGATTTTCTGGAAAATTTAAGATGAATCATTATATGTTTTCCGGTATGTGATACATGAGCTGAATAAAGTTTAGGATACATACTTTAAAGCCATGTATTCACTAGGGGACAAATTGTCCCTCAACAGCACGCGCGGCATAGAGTCTACGTGACGTTGCAACGTCGTGCACTGTTCCGCCACGTCGCGCACAACATAGCGCGGCATTTCTACGTGCCGTGGCAACGTTGCCATGCGCACGGTACCCGAGCGTACTCACTGCAACATTCCGCGGAGCGTCAGTACCACGTGGTATGTTTACAAGTGAATACGCATGCGCTGTATCTGTCAAGATGACAATGCGGGGAAACGAAATCGTTCTTGAACTGATCGAGCTGTATCGATCGAAGATCGCATAGAATGTCCGTCCTTCTTTCTCTTTGCAGTAAATAATTTCGCATTCTCCTCTTTTTTTCTCCTCTTACTTTTCGATAAACTCATTAACATAAACAGATACGCGGCTATCATCATAACCTCATAGGGCGATATATTTCCGCGACGTCTGGAAAACAATAATTATTTGCAAAAAGGACCTTGTTTTTAATAATATTCAATTTACTACAGTAAAACCTCGTTAATTTGAAATTGCGACCCAAAAAAACATTTCGAATTGCGCGGAACCCCGTTTTCGCCAAATGAGATACCGCGGCTGTCAACATAACCTCATCGGATGACATTTCCGCGACAAGATATGCGAGTCCCGGTGTGTACACGTCAAATGACCGCGTCATTGTCCCCGAAACATGAGCGTAGATGTTGATGCGACATGCCGAGCGGAATGTTTCGCGATTTGTCCCCTAGTGAATACATGGCTTAAAGATATTTTAGGATACTTAAAATGATGTTGAATATTTTTTATTGTTTTTTTAAATTTTATCTAATGCATCAAAACATATTACTTCTGAATCAGAACCTTCGAGTAATCTAGCAATGATGCACTATGAAATAGGATATAGTTGCTATTATTTTTGTCATCTGGATGACACAGTAGTTATGCTGAAAGCGTTCAACCCAAAAAACTTGGAACTGAGAAAATAGCTTCTAAAAAATTGAACCCACAAAAACCTAACATGTTGATATTTAATTAATAACTATTTTTCATAGGGGTATTATGCACATGTTTATTATGTTTTTTAAATGTAATTATAAAAAATAAAATTGCTTATATTTACGAAGATATGACGCGTTTCACGGGTTGGATTCTTTTTACAAAATCTTTTTAAATGTGCAGCAAACAGTATTTATTTTGTTCTATGTGGGTTTTATATTCTATGAATTTAATAAAGCATAAAGTAAAAAGTATTATCTGAAGCGTAGAAAACGTTCAACCCCCTTAGATATTATCTACAAAATTATTATCGTCTAGTAATAGTAGAATTAAAATATTGCATAATGCATCCATATCACGTGGATGTTTTGAACCAATATTTTTGTTTGCCAAGAATTCATAAATTTGAGACTGCAGAAAACAGTCAACCACTTTTTTTGAGCCTGAGAGGTAATTTAATGGTGAAGGCCGTGATGTGGGTTAGAAAAATATGTATTCAATTTATAAAAAAATAAGCGCTTAGAGTAAAGGTATCATATTGAGTTATCCAAATCATTTGTGTCCAACCCACAAAATGCATTTTGTGGGTTGGACACTTCTTGGACTTTCTGTTAAACTACGTTCAATTGAAATTTTCATTTTTGAAGTCGGCATATAATATGTACATACATATTCATATTCCACAATTTTTCATCTTCAGATCTCATTGGAAAAAGTAGGATGCAGCTTTCAATGATCTTTATAACAATTTTTTTCAAAGGTTTTGCAAACAAATTTTATTTATCGTGTGGTTATTCCATCCCACGTTTGTGGAATTTCATCAGATATATTATAATTTTACTGAAATTCACACTTTAAGAGGATAGCAAAATAGTATACGTATTTACAACAATAATTATGCTTACTTAAAAGGCTACCTACTTTTTAGTAATACTTTTAGCTCACTATCTTATTTCTAAGCTTCCTTTTTCATGCACTTCACGCTCACACAAAACATTAAGTTTCACATTCATAAATCACACATACATTTATATATTCTATTTATAAATTAACATACTTAAGGCTTCATATTGTTGGTTGTATAATATTCAATAGTCTATTTTGACAATATCACAATTTTTTTAGAAATTCACCAAATTTTAATATGATTCTTGATTGTTGCTATATAACTTTTCACACTATGATAAACATTTCTTTAAACTCAATAACATCACAAGAATTAAATTTAAAATGTTAAATACTCAGCATTTAATGTTCTTCCAAGTTTAGACGGAGATACTAAATTATTTGCCGATATGAGTTATTGAAGGCTTATAAAATACATTACAAAAAAGGTATTTACAATATTATTTAAAAATAATTTATTTAAAGCTTTGAAGTACATCTTATCGTTTCGGCCATGTTTATGTCCCCGAGAGACGGTCTGTGGACGTGTGTTTCATGATGTGGGACTGTTAAGTGTCCGTCGGCAGAGACTGAACTGTCTGATGGGTTCATCATCATGTTATTGATTCTCATTTCTCCCGCCTCCCCGTTTTCCTCATCTTTCTGGAAAGCTGTGTTGATGATTCCATTTTTGTCTCTTTCTTTTCGTTCTAGTTCTTCTTTTCTCAATGTTTCTTTCTTGTGAATTGTGTACATCCATCTGTAAGTCAACAAAATAAATGCCTTGTTATATTTCATGATTTTTAATAGAAGTGCATTCTGATTGTTTGGAGTAAAGGTGGTGTTTTTCTTCACGGGCTGTGTAATGATTTAACACATAATATTGTCCCTTTAGAGGTAAAACTCAAAAACCGCAAAATTGGCCAAAATGAGTTATGATTACATACATTCACATTTTTTCCATTTCCATTTCAGGTAAAAATCAGTAAGTGAATATTCTGTGTTTATTTATAGTTATTTAGTGGTAAAATTCGATAATTTTAATATCATAGGTTGAATTGAATGTTTAAACCTCATTATCTCAAAACTTAGTGAGTTTTACCTCTAAAGGGACGTTATGTAGTGAAATTTTCAATCAATAAAATAATTTGGCATTTTTAATGGTACAGTTACTTATGAAACTATTATTTATTATTGTGATTATTCTTTATTAATTACAAATTCAGGTAGATTTTCCTTGCTAAGAAAAAACTGACATGCTCAGATAATCTTCTGCGTGTAGTTTTCTGGGATATTCTGCCGTGTAACTCTGGCCGACATATCGGATCCCATTGCAGGGTCCATCATCATTTCCAAGATCATTCTCAAACTTCCAGTTATGTGTACACTCCACCAATAAATTTGACTATTAGTAAATATTGCCCACATCATTTTTTATAGTCCATTTACCAAAAATTGTACACTATAAGAGTAATATATCAAAATATTTACCCGAATATAATGACAGCCGGTGCGGTGAGTGCTCCTCCAAGAAGGAAGAATGCTCCTGGTAAAGTAGACAGTGTGGCTGAATAGACTGTCGTGTACATTGGCCCGTATACTAGTGGCATCATGGCTTCGCATACTCCAAATAGAGAGTTGACTTTTCCTGTAAATTAAATTACAAAATTATATTTATCAGATTTTAAATTCACAAATTCTATTCTAGTTGGTTTAATTAAGGCTCTTTCTGGACAGGATATAGCGTACTTGAAGTATATTAAGTTTCTAATTGAACAAAAACCGAATCTTAGTTATGGTTAAAATAAAATTAGCAAGCAGGGTTTACTTTTTGATTTGAGATGTACATTATAATTAAAATCTGAAGAAGTACACATCTAACAAGCCTCGTTTAAGTTTTCTAATTTTTAGTCTTTTGTGAAGAATATCTCTTTACTTACATACAAATATCTAAGGTATACAACTGTTGTTCTGATATTCAATTCACTTTATAAACAGAGTTTTCAATTTACTAAATTTTTATGATAAATTTTATGGTTCGATACTTGATCCATCAGGTGGCAGACGGTAGGTCTACCAGGTGCATGGTAGCCTTTAATGCGGTTATGTACAGCATGCTAATCGTAAATGATATATGTGTTTATATTCATATCTTTTTATATTCATATCAAACTTAAATTAAATGTCCAGCTTATTTTACTGTAAAATCAATTTTGAAGATTTTTTTTTATTATTTAATTATCAAAATAAAATAATTTATGGGTTCTATTATGACATACAACATTTGTAAAAATATACTTTATCTTACCTAATTCATCGCTCGGCACCAGCTTTGATACAATGGAGCGCATAGCTATGAACGATGTACCATTCAAGATCTCTACCAGTGGAGCTGAAATAAATAGTAGGCAATTATGAAAATATCTGAATGAATATATCTTACAGCTTATTGGTATTGTAAAAAATAACTTTTTAAATTTTTGCAAGGTTTTTATCATTTTATTCGACTTGTATTAAAGCGAATGAATTTTTCATAATCGATATAAGTTACTGTAATGATAGTTCAACTTTTTGCAAAAAATAAGTAAGAAATATTGAAAAAAAATGCAAACTTTGATATTGCATATCTCCATAACTATTGATATTAGGCCACAGTTGCTTGAACATTTTAGACTCATAACATAGGCAGGAATCCACCGGCAAAGTATCTGCTGCTAGCTTTGGTACACCCTTATTATAAAGAGGTAATGTTTGTAAGTTTGGATGTAAGGAGGTAATATCCGAAACAAGTCATCCGATTTCAAAAATTCTTTCACCAATATTTAGAATGGACCTCCAGGGTGGACAAAAAAATGGTTGAGCAATGCGTTTTTTACGAAATACTTTCTATAGCAAAGTTGTAGAACTCAAAAAGTTCTATAAAAAATTCCATGTATATCTTTTTGTTAATGTTAGTACACTATGCTTGCGAAGACGCGCGGATAAGCTAGGTAAAAATAATTAAAAGTATCAATCAAATGCAATACCCAGATGCAACTATGATACCGATATATCTACTCAATTTATAAAGTTATATGTCTTAAAATACTTCTTCTAAGATATTATTTTAATATGAACAATACAAGAACATCTTCTAAGTGGTGGGGACCGTAATTCCCAATTTAGATACAGCTCCAAACTTTACTAGTATTACAATTCTCTCAGTTCATGATACAATTTATTTTAAATATTGGAGTCTAGCTTTGAGAGCTGGTGAGTCAGTGTGTGAATCAATCAAAGCAATAACGCTGATCTGATGTGTTAATACCGAGAAGTACATATTGAACTTACCCATGTAAATTTGCCAAGTGTTGACCGCAAACGCGTAGACAAAGCTGGACAGGATCTTGCTCATGCAGGAGAGTATTCCGATGATAGCATCATCTAATTTCATCAGATGACTGAATACGCCTACTGAGAAGAGTGTACCTGTAAAGAGTTTAAATTGTTAAAAAACTCTCATCCATCTATAAAAAACATGTGGTGTTTTCTGAATACTTTAGTCAAAATTAAGCCGTTGACATTTCGAGATCATTTTTAAATCCTTTTAATTAACACAATTAACACACTTTCCGTTGTCCAATCGAGCTGAAATTTTGCACATCGACTTGAAGTCTATGACAATGCATTCTTACATAAATTTGGGGTCGCACATACACAAACACAGAAAAATGCAAATTTATTTCAAATATTCAGGCAAGTACCTACTTTCTGGTACTAGGTATTCTAGAATTATTAAATCACTTTAGAATTTATCTCTTTATTTAAATTTGTTACAAAACAAATGCTGATTGTTCTATAAAATGATTTTGTTTGTCGTGAATTCAAATTTTTTTGAAAGTGTGACTTCAGAATAGATATTTACTACATATTATCTAACCAGTTAAACCATAAAGGACATTGAAACAATAAAGTGTTGGAGTGACACAATGATATACGCACACACCGGACGCATACACACACACGCCCGTGTAATGAAGTACCGCATACGCTGACATCGTAAACGGCAGGCCGTCGCCCTCTATACAAAGACCGAGGCAAGAACGCTGAGGACAGCAAACAGGCGACAAAGTAAGCCGGACCAGTGACCGAATACAAAGGCAATGTATAGCAGGGGGCGCGGAGAGCGAGGAAACTCGCCTTGCTGATCTAAACTAAATAACTACATGCGCAGCCGAGGAAAGACGAAATCATAACAACCCCGAGCCTTTGTTCTGGATCACTATATAAATCGGCGCCTGCAGAGCCGAGTATCTCACTCGCCCAGTGTCATTCTTACGGCGAAGCGCTCCCCGATCGAAGCCTCACTTTTCGGGAAGCTACCTATCGAGCGGAAGCTCTCGTCATCTATCGATTCTTTATTGTGTACCTATAATTATTATACTTGTAACTTCTGTCATTACATTCCAATAAATACTATTTAAACACCGCGACTTTTATATCATCAACAACAGCAGAGATCTCCGACTCTACAAAAGGAGTGATGACCCTTGAGTTCAACTCTATCCAAAACCGGAGGGCTCATCCACCTCCAAAATATAATAGACTGTAAATATGTTACAAACGTGAAAT
Source organism: Agrypnia vestita (assembly GCA_016648135.1). NCBI lineage: Eukaryota > Metazoa > Arthropoda > Insecta > Trichoptera > Phryganeidae > Agrypnia > Agrypnia vestita. Next base: position 37,407 of record JADDOH010008119.1, read on the forward strand.
CTTAGTTACTCAAAAGTAAGGTAATTGCCTTACTTGCATTCGTTATCGAACGGACCTTCTTTGTGTATACCTTCTTTGTGACCCGGGGAAAAGAAAAGGAACAGAGTATCGTACACTATTGAAAGAATGAGTATGTTATTTTAGTCACCGTGACTTCAAATTACCTGATTTTTACGTGATTATGTGATTTGTTGTCTCTTTCAATGCCATATTTGCTACATATGAAAGCCGGCTAGTATGGGAATAATGTGTCTATATTTATAATACGTCAATAGAATGGCATATAAATCTTGAAGAGTTTCAGTGAGTTTAATTTTTGGGTTCAAATTGTAAACAAGCTGAAACTGAAACCTCGCATATAAAGGATTTATACCTAATAAAAACTATATTTTTATGGGTTAATTTTTTAAATATTGGCAATCTTTGCAATACAGTTTGCATATCCAAAGCTCATAATTGTTTTACAACCGATATAGAATTATTCTTAATGTAGGTAAATTTTTCTCATGATATTTTAGTGTCTTAAATTATAATTGAATCTGACTGACTCTGCAATGCTTTGACAGAATTGAAAAATTGATGTTATAATGAACAAACTGCGTATTTAAAAGGTGCTAGGTGACGCAGTGTGATGTTAGGTGTGTATGTACGTAAGTGATTGATGAGACTTGCATCGTACATACCACAATTTATAAAAAAAACATGTTTTCAATGAAAACTGTGTAAATTCTTTGATTATTTCAGCTGTGCAATTATGGAAAATAGAACCATGCAACAAAGTAAGCATCCATCATGATTTGAACAGCACAATATTTCATGAGCTGGTAGACGTCAATGTAAATATTGGTGTTTCACACTTGTATAAAGATCTTATATCCTGATGGCGTTGAGTAGTGATGATGTAACCGTTATTTTAACCAGTTATTTTCGGTACACTTATTTGGGATTTGTATCTGATTGTATCGATGATTGTTAACTAAGATTTAATTGTTTGTCTAGCACCGATAGTTGCCCGTCGAATTGTTAAACATCTGTTGTCAGTCATCGACGCAATCAGATACAAATCTCAAATAACAGTTAGGTTGTCACAGTTTAAAATACTATCACTAGGGTCGAGGAACTAGCTAATGTAATTTTACAATGTTTTATAATTGAATCACAGAAATATCTTGGAAGTGTTTGTTTCATTTGATTTTTTATGCCTCATTCTTTACTATTAGTAATTCTATATTTTCTCACTTAATCACCCGTCATCGAATCATCATTTTCGTATATTTTATATTTTCGTATTTTATATATTTTCTATTAGGTATATAAAATAAATTGTATTAACAATGTATTTATGTGCATATTTTTTATAACTCATTCTTTCGGTTGGTATAGCAGTCACATTAAAATTCTTTTTGATAGACCTAACCTATGATTTATCCACCAATAGGTGTACTCGTATATTGTAAAACCTAAGTCAATTCTCGTGGCATCAAGAAGGGGTATCTTGTACTTGATTGACTAATTTATATAACGATTTATATATTATTTTTATAAATATATACATTTTATGAAAATAAAAGAAAAACCAATAAGCAGTACCTACGTATATCAAATCATTAATACTTTTCTCTTATTTTCACTATTTTGTAGAATAAAATTAATGTTTTTAAACATTCTTTTCCCAGTTTTGCGATATTTTTTTTATACATGCTCTATTGTTTATCACGTAAAAAGGAAAACTTCTTCTTCTTCTTTTATTAGATTCTTGATCTGTATTGACAGGTCAGTCCGGGTCTTGTGACGAGGATGTCAAGCTCTCTCTCCATCTCTTTGGCAGTCCGATGCGTTATATTGGAGTGAAGTGTAAATTTATTCAAAATACACAAATTAGGTGGTTACATGATCTTTATCAAATAGAAAACAATCAAGTTCTTTCATATTGTCAGAAATTTAAAAAGTGGGAACTAATGCTGCTTTGTCCTACGTAGGTATTTATAAAGTAAATTTCTAGTATTTATAATGTAAAAAATACTATAGATGTCTCGCAGCGACAAAGTTATTTAATATGGGAAAGTACTTATGGTCTGTCATCGGCTGGCTTAAGTGATTCCTTTACACAGTGTAACGTTCACCGATTCCACCCATGATCGTCTACCACATATTTCAATTTTGGAAAGTTGAATGGTTTTCACGTAAGACTTTCCATGTACACGACTTTCCAAATTTGATAGACGCGGTCAATCGTGGGTGTAATTGGTGAACGTTACACTGTGCAAATTGATCACTTAAGCAAGCCAATGACAGGCCGTAAGCCCTGTAGGTATAATATATCTTGGTTGATGACAATCTCTTCTGGGTACAAAAATTCAGTAATTGTGTTTCTGAAAATATTTGAACATATACAAAAAAATATTGTGTGTTGGCCATTTATATTTTATCACAGAAGGTATAATAGTATGAATAGATTAAATTATAATATTATTTCTACATCATGCATGTAGTATTTCCGGTATTCATAAAGGATTCAATTATGTAAACAAATTTTGTTGAATTTTTTTATTTGTTAGGAAACCGACCTATGGACATACAAACACCTTTCTCACAAGTCCTAGTTTAAAATGTTATGAAATACATTACCGTAAATTTTTATTGTTGTAAATGACAAAACATACGGAATTCAGTTCAAACTTCAGTGTGTTTCTGTGCACTCCCGAGTAGTTCTAACATAAAAAATATTTTGCTTTGATATAAAAATGGGTGTTTTCTTCTTATGTGCTACAAACACGGGCTAAATCCAAGATAATGGTCCCATTGCATATACAACGAAAATGAGTATTTCACTATATTATTGAATGTGCTAATAACAAAATGAAAGATAATTTACGTTTAAATAGTAAGTATTAAATAAGTTTCGAAAAATGCACTGCATATTTTGACATTTCATAGGCAATATATGAGGTTAGGTTAGGTTATTAGGTTTGGTTAGGTTAGGTCATTAGGTTTGGTTTGTTTAATTTAGATTATGATTATTTTAGTTATATTAAATTAACAGGACGTTAAAATATATAGTGAAATACTTATTTTCATTGTATGAACAACGCGACCATCATCTTGGATTATTCTCAAACACGTGAAATAAACGATTGAATTGACATCCGAGTGGTGATTTTTACAAATTACAAATACAAATTTTGCACAAGGCTTATCTCATTCTTGCATCAGATTAAATTTTTTTTCAGTATTTTACATTTTTTACTTTGTGTGCACGCTCATTATGTGGAGATCAATTTACTTTTTTTGTGTCAAAAGAGTTGCTGTTCCGCCATGTGGGTCGTCGGAGGCCACATTTTTCTGTCCTTGCGTACTTCTTCCATTTTTCCTGCGGTACTTTCATGAACGCTCGTCGATAGGGAAATTTCACTTTTTTACTCCCTTTATATTAGCTCGTGGCGTCTGCTTGCTTGCCGTCAACAAAAACTTTGGATCGATTTTTGACCCTTTTCCCGTGATCCAATCGATCTGAAACTTGACAAGTAGACTCGTGGCGACGATCAAGAAGATCTTTCAAATTTTCGTAAAAAAAAATAAAAATCATAGTATAATTTCGGATTTTTAGATATTTTATTGGTTTTACAAATTGGAATCATTAGAAAAGTTTGATTACGGCGGCCCGACAACGTCGCGGAATATTTTCTAAATTTGAATTACTTCGTCGGTATGCGTAATAGGTACTTCACTACGAATGTCGAAAATCTAAATTGACTGACAAATGTTCTTAGAATTTAATCTTCAAAGCATGAAGTGTCTTATCAAAGCTCAAAACAGCTGACATTTTAGAAATATATTAAATTACTATAAGTTTAGTGTTATGTTATATGTTTTAATTCGTCTTTAATTGTTGTTATATTTTACAAAGAAAGGGAGTATAATAAAAACTTGGTTTTTATGGGTTACTTTTTTTAATAGAATAATCTTTACTTTGGTCTAGAAAATAGGTAATAATGACTATAAATTCCCGCCAAAACACTTAATTTCACTAGTCACGAATACGTACGTCACAATTGTATCGTGGACTTCTTTTCATCTAAGGACAATCGAATAGTACCTATGTGAAAACCGTACGTACGAGGTGAATCTTTTGGTTATGTTGGTGTTTATACCTGTAAACACCAAAACAGCGAGACAATGTGCGTCGTATGCACCGCTTACACATACTAATTCGTTTGTCTTTCTTAAATGAAAAGAGGTCTACCCAGATGTAAATCGACCCATACTGTCGAATCTGCAAAAAATCTTTTTTCGTTTTACTATCTTAAATCATCAAATAAAAGCTATATTTTCGGAATAAATTGAATTTTCGTTTCAAACAAAGCATACGGTAAAGAAAAATTTAATCTATTTTTAACATTATCTTTTGTTTTTTCACATATTAACGGAAAATATGGATTAAATCGTATGGTTTAAGATATTAAAACGAAAATCGAGTTTTTTGCAGATTCGACATTAGGTATAGGTACCTACGTAGGGACCGTCAAAATACTACACCAAACACGCGAATTGATCCGTTACATATACTTACCTACGTTTTAATGGAGTCGTATTTTTAAAGATTTTTAAAATAAAAATCATGAATGAAAATATTACCCCACGTTATCGATACTGATTTACAGAATATAATTAATATTTATGAATCTATTTCATATTTTCATATGTATTTGTAATGTGTGAAATTTTCCTATTGTTGAAACTTCTTCGAGTCTATTCTCATTACTTTGCACTATCTTAACAATCATATATTGACGTACTTATATTGTTAATAATAATGGTGTACACTTCGTCAATTTTAGCGTAATGAATATTATGCAGGTATCTCATAGCTAGTAGCAAAAATTCGGAGGAGTCTTCATTCAATTTTTAATAGAAAATATTATTTTGTTGTGTGAAATGTCAACAGGTAAGAAGATAGGCGACACCAAAGTATTTTTTTTTTCAATATATCTGATTTATCTTTTGTTAAACGTTAGACTGTCATGAAAACACTCATGCTTGAGTAAAGCAAATAGATAAATTGTGAGCTCACCGGTAATTGAACCCGGAACATCGATATGAGAAGCCAGTGTCATACCCACTGGACTTTTGCTCGCCCAACGTAACTTGGCGTGCGGCGAATTTGAAACTAAAACCCGCCCCGCCCGCACCCGGCGGTAACCCCTCGCCCTTTCATTTAGTTCAATTTTGTATTTGGTCGGGAGCTGTGACATCTTGATTACCAATATAACTGAATTATTATGTCCAAAACATCCTAAACAGTCCGGGATGTTGCAAGAACAATTGCCAATGAAGTATTAAAGTTTTGCAAAGCTGCAAAAGCGAATAATGGACAGATATTACTGTCTGACAGTTTGACAGATAGAAAGGCCGCCATTACTGCATGGTTTCTTTAGTGCTGCCCGACCAAATTTCTGTATTTAATACGACACCGGTCACCGGACATTCTGTACATTATGTATTGTGTAATAAATTTACACCCTGACAACTTCTGTTACGCGACAGAGACGCCCTCCCTCGCACGCCAAGTTATAGTGGTACGTCTATACATATCGATGTTGTAGTTCTGAGAATAGGGGAGAAAACCGGTCTAATTGATTCGTCCGATAATCTTTTCTTTGACAGATCACTCGTGGTTACCCTGTTTCCGTTACCTACTTATAAAAATGACAATTTTCAGCGTCGATTTGAAACGCAATATACATTGAATGCGTGAACTGCGAATAATAACTTTGTGTTATAATTTTGTCAAAAATATGAACAAACACTGTCCATAATAGGCACTTATTTTTATTTCTGACACTTTCGAGAAAATCCCAATTATATTAATTTCGTTTTCTGTCCCATCTTTTTTTTCTTTTTTATCTTTTTTCTTCTTATAAATAAATAAATACTTACTCTTTAGGAACCGACATGTAAAAGTACCGTAATTTTTGATGGGTTACAGTCATTACTAAATCCTAATTAAAAACTTTGGTAGATACTGTTACACCCATGGGAACCGAATGGTAAAACTAATAAAAAAACTATATATTATTTTGACGCAGGTAAGTATCTTCTAGTTATAAATATAATAATTTCGTTGTCTGTATGTCTTTCCGTCTGTCTGTCGGAAAGCAACGTTCGTAACTTGCTGGAATTAAAACTCAGCTCAGACAACACGCAAGGGTCGCCGCACCGAATTACACGGTATTGCCATTTTTATATTATTATGTTTAGTTTTAGGTTTAAGCGAATAAATTCAATTAAAAAAAAAATGGTTTTCCATTCAAGAATTTTCAGCTTCAAATCCTGTAATTCTTATGTCCCGTTATTTTTCACGGGTATGTGGCTAGTTATATAATCATATTATTCTTATGTACCTAAGTGTAATATTCCAATATCCTTATGTGTGTTAGATGTAGAGAAATTTTAAAAGAAACGGTTACATTACTTTAGAGTGAAGTCTTTCAAATTATAGGATAAATTAATAATTCCCTCGTAATAATTTGAATGTACATTTTTCAATTAGTGTTGTCATCAATTAGAGCTTTGGAATTGGAGAACAGTTATATTTATGAAAATAATATAAGGTAGTTAAGAAATTTAATTTAATTTTTACCAATCTACATGATTTACAGTATTTTTTTTAGAATCGTCCTTCTGTTTACAACGTTCATTTCCACAGTTAAAAAGTCTAAATATTATTCTTATCGTTTCAAGACTATATGACTAAAGACAGAGGCATGGTAAAACGTTTTTCAAACGAATAAAAAAATGTTGCTGAAATACGATGCGATATATAACGTCATCATGGAGGTATTGTCAAAGAAACACAAATATTTACTAATTATTTTAATTGTGTAAATAATTTTGTCATAATTTTTATAACAAAATTTTATATAAAAAAATACGACCACGCAACCGATGCCGACGGCTAGAGCAACGCAATTATTATTTTTTTAGACTTTCGTTGTCGATTTTACTACATTTTTTTTTACTATTCATGACTAATAGATTTTTAACTGTTAAGATCACTAAAAGATGCATTTAATGAGAAAAGTTTCTGAAAGAATGCAGAAGTTTTATTCTTTGACCGCACTTTTTCTTTTCAAAATTCATTAAAGAAAGAAATAATATAGTGGGTAGACATACTGAATCTTCTCGATAAAAATGTTCGCAGGTTTCCAATTTTCTGAATTTTCTGATTGAGTTTTTTAGAATATTCTCGCGTTCCTACGACCTTTCTGGACGACTTTTCGGATTGCATTCCAGGGTCGCTCATAAGGGCTGATGCAATGGGATCCGAAACGTTGGCCAGAAATGTCGTAGAAACGCGGTAGAGTATCCCAGAAAACTCAAATCAGATTAATCAATTCGTGTATGGGAACAAATGGCACGTAATGATAGTCAATATACAATTCACTAAATGTATTGAAATAAAAAATAAAAATAAGTTTATAAGTAAAACAGAACTTACAAGTGAATCAACCCAATAGGTAGGTACACTGGTATTCTTACACAATCGTACTTGCAGTAACCGAATAACCAAAATGCAATTTTAAATTATAACTATTATTCAATTGAAGTTTATAAATTGTACATTTTCTTTTCACTTTTTGTCTGTTTAGAAATTGACATTACGCAATTTACTTCCATATTCCAGGCAGCAATGATTATGGTGGGAAAAAATCAATAATTATTGGCGTTAAGATATTTTTTTGTGTTGACTAATTGATATTTTAATTTGAAAGGAAAGTCAAGTCGATTCTCTCTTGTACCGAGTCTATATTTTTAAACTATGTAATTCTGCATTCGAATATAAAAGCATTAATAATTTACAATAATAAAAATAATTCGGCTATCACGATATAAAGTTCAAAGCAATTTATTTATCATCAACTTGTCTAGATATGAAATTAACGTTTTGCGTTCACTGCAATCTTTTGTCAAATTATTGCCGACTAATGATCGTCTCCATAAAAACGAAAGTTTCTCGTTTTATATTCACTAATTTTTAAATAATATACCGGTGTATTTCTTATACGACTATCAGTTATTATGAACTTGTGATGCAATTAACTATTTATTTTAATGTTGCTGTGATATTGTGTGCCTGAAAAATCTATCACCGTCGTCACTATTGGCTCTACAACCCCTGGTGGGTCTTGGCCTCATTTATTTTTAAATCTGTTTATTTTCTTTACATTTTTTAAATATCACTAGTCCATCCAAAAATCCAAAAAACGTCTTAAAATACGTTTTTCTGACGTTTTTTTTTCACAATTAATGTTAAAATGTTACTACATTTCATTCATTGTATAACCAGAAGAAAAAAACAATTTTAAGCACATTTATATAAATGTATAATTCATATATAAGCAAATCTAAATATATAGCAAAGTAATAATTCATGATCATTACAGTAACGATACACATAACATTAATTCGTAGGTAACTTATATCGTTTGATATCGACCACTTTCTGAGTTCTGCCACTGATTTTGAAGTCGTTAGACCTGTAGGAAAGGTGCTTTGTAGTTTGTTAAAGAGCATGGGAACTAAATATTCAAGTGTCCTTAGTCCATATTTTGTTGTTTTTCTTGGAACAATTAAAGTCTGATTTGTAGAGCGTCTTGTGTTTCTGCCATGAGCTGCCTTTTTGTATATTTCACTTTCTTGATTTTCCTTTATCTGCAGAAATAGAATTAACCCATGAACTGGCAAAATATTGACGGATGAATACACTAATTTAATATTTTGTTTTTTATTTTTTTACAATGGCAGTTTGAAGATTTTGTATAGGTTTTTTATTTGAATTAGGTACTGAAGAGGCCCCAAGATCTTATACGATATCTTAATATTGATTCTACCAAAGAATAATATATAACTCTTAAAATAGGCTTTGGGATAATATATTGAACATGAATCATAATGAAAATATGAAAGGAAAAAATAGAGTGTTGAGTGTAATCATCGCACGTGTATTAGACAAGTGCACGTGAACTAGAAAGGGAGGAATGAAAATATATAACTTTTATTTTTGACCATTAAAAAACGGTCCCTTAGCAATGTACACCTATGTACAAGAGAAAATATACATTTTCTTACATTGTTTCTTCTTACTTATACTTTCTTTTAAATATTTATTTTTCTTATTGCTTTCTCAATTGTTATTTTTTATTATTGCTTTTTACAATATATTTTACGTATCGTGTTATTAAATAAGTTTTAACATTTTTTTTCCGTTTTTTCTATCTCATCAAAGTTAAGACTTATGTTTGGGAACAGGAGAGCAAGCATATTTTTAATTTTAATCGATAATAATGATATAATAATAGATAATATTAAACATAATATAAAAATGATGTTGTATTAAATATGTGCATGATATATTAAAGAAAACCAGACATGTGACGGATCAAATGCACATGAAAAGTTTTCTCAGAATTCAAAGAAAAAAGTTACTGTCGAAGCATTTTATATTATATTTTAAACGTGATTTGGCTTTTCAATCGTTTTTCCCATGAATCACCAGTTCTTACAATTGCCTATCATCGGCGTAGCAATATAGTTCTTCAGAAACCGTGTTGTCATATACGTCATCATAATTATTATTCAACAAATTAATTTATGATTTGGAAGCTGGTTAGATAAAATGGTAAGAAGAAGTCAGTCAAAAATCTTATGCAAGCTAAAATGAATCATAAAATAAATAAATAGTTATTCATAACGGATTATTTATACAGTACTATTTTTTTAATATTTAAAAAAATGAGGGTAAACTGCACTGTTTTATTCCACTATATTTATTTTGAATTGTTAGAACGTTTTCGGGATTTCTCGTCAATAACAACACGTGTACATCTAAATTAAAAATAATTCGAGACAGAATTTATAGGGATTGGGTGGGTGTAATGGTGGTGGGGGTCGGGGGCGGGGTTAGAATGGATAGGAGTGGAGAGGTTATGGGTGGTATCTGGATGTTAATTATATTTCTATTATTTATTTTATTATTATTTATTTCTAAAATCTCCAAGATGTCCATTCTTCTTCCTTTATTGCACCCATATAATAATTTCGAATCAAACTTATGTCCTTCTATTCTGGCAAGCTCTGCCATTTCTGAATTTAAACTAAAGTTTTTTACGGCTCTTTTATGCTCTTCAAGTCTTTCCTTTGTTTGTTAATAATGCTCTTTTTATTAGATCGATTATACTGTCCTCTAACTGTGCACGTAAATAGTTAAAACTAGATTAAATCACGACATTTTTTTGTGAAACATGTTCATAAAACCGGAGCATTTCATCCATGTCAATTGTCATATTATTAAGTGCAGCTTACGTCCTTAGCCCGGTTCTAGTTACTGTTCCGTGCCATTGGCTGTAGGTAAACAAATGATTGGGCAAAAAATGCATTTCGCTTTTTGCAAACAAAATCGCATCGACCGAATCGATTGTCCACAGACTATTTTTTCGTGCCCGTTCTGCGCCTGGGTACGATTTTCACACTTCGCTAGCCAATCGAATTGATCGGCAGTTTCAATTGTAAAAAATGATGTATAAAGAATTTCGATTGATAACGCCATCTATAACTGATGGACTGGGTCATGGGTGCGAATTAAATATATTTTTCTCATTCCTAAAATAGTGCACACATAAATAAATGAACTAGTACACAATACTGTCACGGGACCGTGGCTATATTGGACACTAAAAACTATTTAAACCTTTTTTAATGCGCAAAGTCACTGAACACGAATTTAATCGGAGAATTTTAAATGTTTCTAGAATATATAACACACTAATTATCGAATTTCGCAATTCGCACTAATTATCTTCGCTGCACTTTTATCATTCCTGAATAACTTGTTTCTCATTTACTGATGCACTTAAATCGTTCAGGTTCGCACTAGAAAACTTCTCTCGTATCGGTAGGTAGGTAGGTACTACCATGATTACTGTTACTATCGCGCTAGAAATACACGCTGCACGATTTCGCTTGTCTGTGGATTTCTGTGGGGTTAGCCCGCTGTCAATTCTGATACAGCTGATTGCGCAGCAGCCGGTCGATCACATTTCCTAGGTAATATCACTTTCTCGATATTTCCATAGTTAATGAGAATAACCCAGTCGATTTCAGATTCGTGTGGACTATCCAAGAACTTTCTAATTTCTTCCAATTTTAGTGTTAAAGTGTAGAATTCTGTGAAATCATCAATTATGTGTAATTCTTTCTGATTCTGCCACCTCTTTACAATATTTTACGGGTAGATTACTTCCTAAATTATGAGCTAAAATGTTCATGCCTTTCCTAATCAATAGTTATGGAGATAAATGACTTAAAAATTTGCATTTTTTTTTCAATTTTCCCAGACTGTCCCCAGCCTTCTTCAGTCACACGTTGCCTGTAAACTGCTAACACTTATTTTTCCATTGCGGGTCTTCTATTATAGGTGCTTCTTTCTCACTTGTCAACATATCTTCGACAGATACGTTTAGCCCATTTTATTATCTTTATCGGTTACCGAGATTCTCTGATGAATTTGAATATTAGATATTTGATCTCTGGGCAGTATTCGAATCGTAGTCCTTTCCATTGCTTTTTGGACAACTTTTCATTTTTATAACTTTTAATTTGAGGCTCAAATTTCTTTAAATATAATTAAAATTCACCTGCAGTAGAGAATTATTATACTATACCGCACTTATGACAACAAACGATTACTGTAGGTCTCAATGAGCACAATTTAATACTTGAGTATATTTTCGCTTCTTAGAATATTGAACAAAAAGATTATCGGTAGGTAGGTACATTATGTCAACAACAATAGCTACAAGATACCCCAATTTATGTCTCAGAATTGTTTAATTAAGTTGATGGCTATTTAATATACATTTCGTTTTGTATAAACTGCTTTTTTTAAAAAACTATTAGGTCCTTACATATGAAATTGGCGTTTTGCCGTACTGGCAAATTTGATCTCAAATATCTTCTCTTTGGTTAGGAATTCCAAATCCAAATTTATACAGCTATTTACTGATGTATTTGTGTTTTGAAAATTACTATTCATTTGTTTTTTCCTCAATTGTTTTTTTCTTTGCGTCACTCAGTTTACAAAATGAAAAACTTGAAATATCGCGTTATTTACGAGTACGAGTTCCACCGTGGCACCAGTGCTGCAGAAACGGCTCGAAGGATTAATGATGTGTATGGCGACGGTGCCGCAAAAGAAAACACAGTGCGTTTTTGGTTCCAACGTTTTCGTTCTGGAAATTTCGACCTGCAGAACAAGCCCCGTTGACGGCCGGAGACCAAAGTTGATAATGAAGAATTGAAGGCTATTGTGGAAGCGGATCCATCGCAAACCACATCCTAGTTAGCTGCAGGCTGCGGTGTT
>JADDOH010008120.1:0-37913 GCA_016648135.1 Agrypnia vestita
TTTAGAACACCAATATGGCGCGGAATTCTCAAAGTCGAGAGCAAGTGAAATTCACTCGTAAGTGCAGTGAAGCGTTGAATGATGCTCTCAGGAGGTACATCATCCCAACCAATATCGCACAACCAGAGCTCCTTAATGAGCACTTTGGCATACAGGATTACTGGGGCCACGATGCCTAGAACATCAAACAAACGAGCCACTAATGAAAGTATGCTTCGCTTTGTACATGTCTCTTGGACCTGCAGAGTTGTTAAGAAGAAATTGTCCTCAGCGGGTTCCCACGATAAACCGAGAACTTTAGTACTGTTGTTCTCATTTGTGAAATCCACTGAACTTCGATGAGAATGCGGGAGGTCATTGAGTAATGCCAAAGAATTACTCGACCATTAAATTAATTCAAAGGATCCTGATTTGAATAACGAGATTAACTCTCGAGAGGTGCGGATGGCCGATTCGTCGTCAGGCATTGAATGCACCAAGTCATCCATGTAAAGTTTAGACTCGGCGACTGCAGCGGCATCAGGGTACTGAAAGCGCATGTCTGATGCTAGCTGACGAATAGTACGCACAGCTAAATACGGACTAGGTTTGAGGCCAAATGGAAGGCGGTTGAATTGAAATACTCTGATCGTCTCGTTGCTATAGTCGCTAAAACGAAATAATATCTTTAAATATTTACGATCATTTTGAAATGTACCAAACGAAATAATATCTTTAAATATTTACGATCATTTTGAAATGTACCAATTTGTAAATACATCTGCTTTATGTCCGCGGTCATAGCTACAGGGAATAACCGGAACTCAAGTAAAAGAGAGAAAAGGTTTGCTTGTAAGTTAGGCCCAGCATATAATACATCATTCAATGATTTCCCAGTATGGGTTTTTGAACTTGCGTCGAGTACAATTCGCGGCATTGGCTTATCTGGGCGTGTGACGGCATGATGCGGTATGTAATAACCCTGGTTTGAGACATCGATTGCGGTAATCTCAGTTAAATACTCCTTTTCAATGTATTCGTTTACTACGTTATTATAATTTTCACGAAGTTTTGGTTCTTGTTTGAATTTCTTCTCTAGAGCGATAAGTCGGCGATACGCAGTATTTCGTGAATTACCTAATTCCTTTGAATCTCCACGAAAAGGTAATGCGACCGAGTAACGTCCAGCCTCATCTCTATTTACAGATGCGCTGTATAACCTTTCGCAGGTCGTCTCCTCGGGGCTCAGGAACTGCCTAGTTGGAATCTCTTCTAGATGCCAAAAACTTTGCAGAGAAGTCTGTAAATCACCATCATTTAGAGATAGAAGAGTTAAAGTAGAATCTTCCTTTTTGGGATTTTCCATAGACATCTCGCCCATTATGATGTAGCCTAAAGTCGTTTCTAACAACGGCGGAGCGGGAGAGGGTGCGTTTATTCGACCACCTAATAAAATATACGGGAATAATTCTGCACCTAAAACTAAATCGATCGGCTTCGGTATATTCCAATCCGTGTCAGCGAGTTGAACATTTTTTAAATAAGTCAGATTTGCCGTGTCAATGTATTGCACAGGTAGGTTATTGGTGATTTTGTCAACAACCAAAGCCTGGATATTATAAGTCTGTGAATTTACTCGTGATTGTATGATGAAATTAGTGTATCCTTTTATTGGACGCGAGCTATTGCCTACACCCTTGAGGACCGCATTGTAAAGCGGCGAGATTTTTAAATTTAACTCATCACAGCACGCTACTGTGAGCAAATGATTTTGCGATGCACTATCAATTAGACATCGTATTAACCGTTTTTCATTTTGATTTTTGTAAGCTAATACTTGGGCCGTCGACAATAAAATATTAGCACTAGGCGAATAAGATTTTGACTGGTTTCGCGCGGTAACCAGTGATATAGATGCTACTGGATGCGCATCATCTCGATTATTATCTTCAAAATGAAGAAGCGTATTATGACGTTTATTGCATTTTTTGCAATTACGCGTTGATTTGCAATTTTTTATAATGTGCGAGTAACTTAGACAGTTAATACAACCATTTTTGGTCTTTATGAAATTAAAGCGTTCGTTGATCGGCATGCCTTTGTACTTTGGACATTCGTACAAATGTTTATGATCTTCTCTCAAACATAATAAGCAATTATTTCCAGTACTTTTAGTCAAGAAAGATTTGTAAGTCTTATTTTTATTTAAATTATTTTGACCATATCGAACAGAAGCGGTGTTGCTAGTAGTTGTACGTTCTAAAATTTTCACCTGACTCCGTAAAAATTCTACCAGATCTTGGTAAGCGGGAATTTCCTTTTCACGTTGCGTCATCTCGAACATTTGTGAAGTTTGGCTATCCAATTTCGATAACGCGGAATACAAAAGAATGAAGTCTGTTAGATCTTCGATTCCCAGCTGTTTCAAAGCGGAAACGGACGCAGAGTATTTCTCAATAAACGCGTTTAAGCCACCAGCGGTGTTGACATATTTTATTTCGAAAATATTTTTTAAGTAATAACAACCCAACGCCCTTCTATCCTGATATTTTTGTACGAGGCTATTCCATAAAGAATTGTAATTTTCTCCCGTAGGAAGTACCCCTGATGTCAAATAAAGAGCGCCGTGCGATAATTTTGAAATTAAATATTGCATTTTCTGTGATTGCGTTAATAGTTTATTTTGATGAATGTTGGCCTTAAACGTTTCATAAAAAATGGGCCAGTTCTCCTGGTTGCCATCAAATGACGGAATTTGAATAGCCGGCAACTTCATTGGACTATCCAATACAGGAGCCTCTTGCAACTTTGTTTCCGAAAGTTGGGATTTTTTAAATTTGATATGAGAGATGATCCCATCAAATGCAATAAGTTTTTGATAATCCGGTACAAAGTCAGGATTCAATTCTAAATTCAATATATTTATTTCATCTGAAACGGCGGTGAACTGCGTTTTTGTTTCATCAATCGTTTGTATGTCTGCCAAGAATGACTCTGTCGTCCTTGTATTCTCAGACGAAATCCGTTTTGATTTTTCGTACATCATGTTTACGTGAGCGAAAACAGCGTCCCGTTTTGCTTCTAAAGATTTCAATCTATTTATCTGCGACATTTTGAATATTTTTTATCGGGAGGTACTTCAGTGATCTAACAATAAGTTCGTATTTATTCTAAAATACTCACTTGTGAAATGTTATTTGTTATGTTATGTTATGTTAAAATTGTTATTTAATATGTTTGAATACCGAATTTATTTAATATTTTATTCGAAATAAACAATTCTATAACTTTGTTACAAGTGCAAAGTATCCGTGCGTGAATAACACTGTCAAGTAAAAGTAGCTGAAAAAATATTAAACGATATTTATATCGACAAATATCACGCTGCGTAATTATTTCACTGAACAAATATTATGAAAATTGCGATAATGGAGTTGCTCAATACGATATAGTCGGATGTATGAATATATTAATTCGTTCGTTCGACCTTTGTATATGGATCGATCTCCGGTCGAAGGTACCAAAATTATATGGTGAGGCGGTTAGGTTATGGTTTAAATGGTGCGCTTTGAGCGTCCAACTATACGGAAACTTCCAAGGGGCAAGCAAGATGTCCAATACGTAGCGAAAGGCCCGTAACTGAGAAAACATGCAAGACACTTACCTCCTGGTTATCTTCGATTTATTGAACTGCGACCTGATGAAATGCGATTGAGTGGACTGTAGATGCGGGTGGCCGTCTTCACCAATAATGTAAACAAATCCACTGCGAAGAACGGATTTGAAAAGGCGGTTTTAAGATCGAACGACAAATTGAGGTTATTGCGGAACGTGCGTAAAAAATGTCACACGGCGGCGATGGCGAACGAGTATGTACTCACAGCGGCGGTCCAATATGTACTACTGCCGGCCCTGCTGGGTCTCGCGTCATTGGCGGAGACAGGTAACGCGGCTTGCCTAATTTCTCAATGAAAGGCGTTCGCTATACATTCCAAATATAGATATGGCCCGACCAACAATACAAATTAAATAAAATGATATAAACCCTGAAAAATATCCAATTGGAATGTTTTCCAATTGAAATTCAAAGCTTTTTATTTTTTTATTTGACTTGTACTAAAGGAAATAAATTTTTCATATTAGATATAGGTTACTGTAATGATAGTCCAACGTTTCACAAAAAATAAGTCAGAAATAAATAAAAAAAAGCAAACTTTGATGTCGCATATCTAACTATTGATATTGGGTCATAATAGCTTGAACATTTTCGACTCATAATCAAGGCAGGAATAGAGTCCTGTGAGGTTATTAATGTTTTCCAAATAACCCTCTATACTTAAATGTTAATCTTAATTTTATATATATATTTTATTTATTTTTTAGATTTACGTATTCTTATGATTGTATATATTACTAAATTCTTTCTGCTTTCTTTTTTTACGTTTATACATCTTTACGATTGTAATTGTTACTATTACATAAATATCAAATGAGAATAACTGCCGCAGAACAGGTTCTACCTAGTGTGGCAGTTATTAGTAACTTATATTAAAACAAATGTAAAATAAACAATAAAATAAATAAAATAATATTGATCTACCTTTAAGTTAGTAGTTGGGTAGTTCGAGGGCCTATGGACACGGGCCCTAACCTCATTTGGTATCATCCCTTATTCTTCTGTTCCTGCCTTTGCCAAGTTTCGCACCAGGGTTGAAGAAGTTGCCACTTGTCAGAGTCGGGCCGGGTAACTACAAGATCAACTCCATAATGAGATTTCTTTCTCCAACTACTCACTAACTCGACTTTTATTTCTCCTGTCTACGTCTGAGCGCGATATTGTAATAAGAAGAAGTTGTCCTTATTTATTTCAAGGAGGATTCTTCCTTTTTACGATTAAGTCAGGGGTATAGAAATAAAAATGCGCAAAGAAAGCCAAACAGCAGAATTGCCACGGCGAATATGAATTAACTGGATAGCCTTTGTCAAACTCAAGCGTGTTTTTGAAAATAAAGTGATCCAAACTAGCATAACAAGAAAAGCCTTCGAATCGTGTATACTGCCAGTGATGATTTATGGAATGGAGACAATGAACCTATCAAAGAAAATAGCAGAAAAGCTCAAATGCACGCATCGATCCATGGAGAGATCCTTGCTTGGTATTAACCTGAGAGATAGAATAAGAAATGATGAAATTAGGCGCAAAACAGAAAAATGAAAGCTGAATAAGAAGAAGATAAAAGCAAAAGCGAAATATATTTTTATTTTGTTTTACTTATCACATTATAATATATTTTTATATGTCTAACAATATAAAGTTACATTTTCCTTTCGTTATAATCGCCCCATCAAAGTTGAAAACTTGTATATGGGAAGCAGAAGTACAAGTATATTTTTAAATAAGGCAGTTATGTAACAAAATAAATATTTAATCAATAAATAAATATGCCACTGACTTGTTTCTAAAGTAAGTACAAAAAACTTGCCAGTAAATTTGAGAAGTGTAAATTTCTCTGAAATCTGTAAAACCTAGGTACGTCTTATAGAAATAAGCTTTTCAAAACAATTCTAACTCAGTTTTCCTTTAACATACACGTATAAATAAATATTTATATTTTAAATATGGATATTGTTGTGTTTGCTTCCAAAATAGATATTGGGTATTGTTGTTGTTTTTTTTATTGTGATTTGAAAACATAAACTTTAAGGGATAGAGCTATATTTCCTATACAATCTCGAATTCATTACATTATAAATTAAAAATCCTCGGTGACTGCATTCAAAACATTTTTTGATATTGCTGCCTTTACTTTTAAAACACTTAATTAATCCACCATAATTAATTAATCAAAATATTCTGTTTTTTTTTGCATATTTATATTTTGATATTTATAATTTAATTTTTTGGATATTAGGGTGTAAAATCAAAAAGGTATAAAAACAGCCAGTCCTTGTTTTTATACACTTCATGTTTAATATCTGGCACAGTTAAAACGTGATAAATAAATTTAATAATATTGTCATCCCGTATCGTCCTATGGTGGCATATATGACAATGAGGGCAGAACCACCGCTTTCCCAGGACCGTTTTATAAGAAAAAGCTCATATATTGGTCCTGCTCATTCGCCACCAGATTGGCATTTTTTAAAGCTAGAGGCAACCATGCCCCTCGACTTTACAAAAACAGAGCACGGCTACCATCTAAAATTTTCCCCCATTATCCCGGCAGTTCACATCTTTATTTCTTCAAAAATAAAGACCAAATACACATTTATGTACAGTAAACATAAAACAATTATAAAAGGAGTAAAAATAACGATGTATAAACACAAAATATATTTAAAAAAAATGGCATAAAGCATAGTTTGGATAAAGCGTTAGGTATTAGGATAAAGCGCAGTGGTGTATAGGACAGTTTTCCTCACATACATTCAGCCCGCATTCAAGAAACATTCCTTTGACCGTATGTTTAGCTTTGTAACCTCAACTTTCTCCTTACATTCATATTTAAATCACGCCATTAAAATATAAAATAATTCAGTGAGTATGCGCGCCGTGAGTAATCTATCGTTACTATTCTGTGTCTTACTAATTATTTATATTATTTATCACTCCTCCCAAACACAAACCTATTCAGTTGTTTATGTCACACTCTTATGTGAGTTTTAAATTCTTTATTTCTTAAACATCTTTACAGTTCCAATATATATAAAATCTCCTGAGTTAAGCATATTTATATAAAAAGGTTTTTCTTTTAAATCGATAATCTAAATAATACATCTTTGCCATCGCCGCCTCTAATCTACCTCAAGCTTTTGATAAACAATCTAGAAGTCACCTCTACTGACAATCACAAATCTTTGGACCAAAAAGCTATTTCGTTCATTCAAATTGTTCTCGGAGTCCTTTGTTTTATTTCGTCCAATTTTCGATTTTAATCGTTCCCTTCAATATGACAAAAAGATACTTGTATCGAAGGGAGGAAGATCTAACAACGGCTCCAGACGATAATGGATTCCTTTGTGTTCATTTTTCCATCAGCGCCATTCCTGTAAAACAGGACAGTCCATTCCCCGCCACCCCGGGCCCGACGGAAGCGTTTATTATTTTTTGTTTATCAATTAACTACCAGCCGAGCCTCCGCCGAGGGTAGAGGGTGGTTGCGATGGGTCGCTACAGTGCAGCCACCATGGAAGTAACCAGATTAAATTGGGGCATTTTTATTTAATACAAGGGTTGGCGAAAAGCAAAAAAATCAGACCTTTGTTCACACTGAGGATAGACGCTAATCAAAATATCGTTTCTTAGTAGGAAGATCCGACAAAGAAGGGGATGGTTATGTAGGTAAATAAATGGCCATGCATCTTGTCACTCAAAATACCTAATTTTTAGGGTTGGAGTGTGTCAATATCCTTGCTATTCCAAATATTACTACATCCTTAATTTGGTGTGTCGTGACCTCCTTAAAATGCCTCCAGGTCGATAAAGATCCTTTCGTATGCCAGAAAAAATTGATTACCGTTAACAACAGATCATCAATCAATTAAATATATCCGATAGACTCGTAAGAAGAATATTTTATCAGGGTCTGCGTTAACTGGGGTTAGTGAATCCGATCCCGAGCTAAAATTGTTATCCAGAATATTGGAATTATTTTTTTTAATTTTAAGGATTATGTAATCTTTGTTTGATCAATAATTCTGCATTTATAGAACAAGGCAAAAAAAAGAATAACATTTTTTTTAATTACAAAGGTTACTACTGATCTCGGTTATTGTAGTTAAATTCGTCACAAAATCACACATCCTTGCGAAAATCTTTGTATTGTGACGTCACTCTGAATCGAACCCTGCACAGCTGAAATGAGACTGTCCACTGGGCTACAATGATAAGATATTTAAATTAATTGTTTCTGTACTAGTAAAAGCTGTACTGCTAATTAATTATTACCAATTTCACTGTCGGATCTCATCAAATTAAATTTCAAATAATGATAATTTCCCGATGCACTTAGCGGGAAAAGTCTCGCGAAATATGAATATTTGACGAGACATCCGAGACGCTCAACGGTAAAAAGTACCAGGGAAGCAGGGACGCAGAGGAGATAAAATAAAAAATTTAAATCCCCGTTAATTATTCCGCTTACTTTCACCTTGGCCGTGCTGTACCTCCCCGCCGCCCGCCCCGCGGCCGGCCGCAGCCTTCAAACACCTGTTGCTATGGGAACCGGTCCGGGCCGCGTTCATCCCGCCGGCAAGCTGCGCTCCTGGCGCCCCGCTTGGATGTGGAATACGTCACCATGTGCCCACGTCACAATAAAGGGGTTGTTGTTCAGAGGGTTACCTATTTCGTAAGTTTTTACGCGTATTAAATCACTTACATCACACACAAATACTCCAAGCATGCTATAATGGAGGAAAACTATAATGTTTTTCCTTTACATGAATTTTTAATTTCATATGTATTGTCGTGAGACGTGACTATGAAAAACAAATGAAAACTAGGGAAATTAATTAACTATTTATTAATTAGTTATGTCAATGAATTGACGAAGTCATTGGATACGAATTAAATTTAAACACATGTCTAGAATTCACACCATTTCACAATTTATCTCTTGTCCATGAACACTTTGTCATCGCTTGCTTACGCTTTCAATTAAACTCCTTTCAACTATCGCACGTAAGTAGGTACTTGGCATAATATTTCGCTCGATTATTCACTACCGGTTGAAATGTGAAAACAAAAACATCCATCGCCGCGACACGGCTTTGGTTTTTATAGGAAATACGTTAGCTTTTCGAATCTTCGAGAACATTCTTTATATTTATATAGATTCCTTGAAATTTTAAGTGCCTACAAGAATGCTCCAATAGATTTCACATTATACCAGACATTTTTAGATTATTAATTTTTAGATTTTTATTTTTAGGAATTTGGAGAGTGCGCAATTCAATCCGGATTCTAAAATCTCGAAACAGTATGTAATATTGCAGAATGGTTTTAATTTGCAAATTTTTTAAATGAGACAATATTTTTTATTTTGAGTTTTGAGAACAGAGTTACTGAATTTTGTCCAAGGAGGGAATTACTAATTAAGATAAATTATACAAGTCTCGCAGGGACGAAGCAATTTGTATGGAAAACGTATATGAAAGTCTTTGTAGGGTGGCTGTTGGATGCAACTCTGCAATTGGATCAGAAACGTCGACTAGAAAGGTCGTTGAAACACTGCAGAAAATTCCAAACGACCGTGATAACCTAAGAACAGTTCTGAGATTTAATTACAATACTTTGAGCTTCTACTTTGATCCTAAAGTACTCCATGGAAGTCCATGACCGCAGTCATTCCAAATCGATCAACGAAGTGCTGTCAGAACAATGAAGGACGAATTGTAACTAGACACATATCTTTTGGTACAAGCTTCACCGATACGTTCCCTATTTCCTGCCCGCAAATCTTTATTGTATTCAGTTAAAAATTATCTGGCACTAGGGCATCCCTTTATTATAATTCTATCTTGTAGACATTAAACTCATATAATAAAGTAATTGCCTATATGTGAAGGGAATATTTGTTCTACGTCCCACTATTTATCAGTATTCGTATACCAAAGTGAACTTTTAGTGTGTAAAAAGTGCAAAGCTTAAGAAGAAACAATATTTGTACCCATAAAACTGTTATACGGTCCACTTTTTTTTAACTGTCATCAGAGAACCAGGCGATTCTACTACCCGCGACTTGATTATGGTCCTTTAAGGATTGAATAATGAGGAGAAGAAGTTCTTTAATGAGCATGAAAACTTGAACTGCAATATCTCAAAACAATACTTTTTCAATTATCTAGTTCTAGAATTGAACCCCCGAATAAATAACTTTTACATAATGTTGAACAGTATTATATACTTATGTCAAAGTTTTATAATAAGGGCTGCATTTGTTATGATTTTCTTGAAACAGGTGAACGCTCTGTCACCTTTGAAAGGTCGTGACTAGTTATGGGTCCGCTCTGTACTCACTACTACAATGTAGTACTACACTACATTGAAGTGCACACTTCGCACATTTTGATGTGTAGTGCACACTACAAACTACAAACACCAAAGTTATTGAAAGTATAAACTTCAAATAGTACACTTCATTTCAAAGCGAACACTACAAAGTACATACACTTCAAAGTTATCGAAAGTATGAGAAACACATTTTAAATAGTGTATTTTTTACGTGAAATTTTTGGAAAGTTGATGTAGATATATGAAGAATTTTCTGGAATGTGTAACAACCCCCCCCCCCATGGTTTGAAAATTTTTTGGAATCGAACGAAGAAATCTGTCTGGCGACCTTTTTTTTTTTTTTTAGGTCGCCAAATGTTACTTTGGAGAAAATATCGTCATTTATTTAAATATTTTTGTCGTTGACCTTTTTTTTTTTTTTAGCTCGCCAAATTTTTATTTGGGAAAAAAATACTTCATTTCATTCATTAAAAATTTACTTCACTATTACTTCATTTCATTACTTCACTTCATTATTATTACAATTACTTCATTTCATTACTTCACTTCATTAATACTACAATTACTTCATTACTTCACTTCATTTACTTCACTTCATTTCGTAGTACTACAATTGCTTCACTTCAAGTAGTTTTTACTACAATTGTAATGTACATTTTGTAGTCTTCAAACTGGTGAACGTGTGTGTGTTGTAGTCTTCATTTTGAAATGAAGTTTTTCCCTTCGCTAGTCGTGACGTCAAGGGTTCTTAATTTAAATACCTGCCATTGTGATTGTCAGTCGTGTCTGCAAATCAATATTGGCTAGACATTTTGGAATCGCAACTTAATTAAGCACGGTCCAGTCAAACTTTTGTTTAGCAATAGTGAAAAGCTTTAGAAAAATTATGAACTGTAAGCTTTATATTTTATCTTGTGCTATGTACCTGTTTTAAGCCGCTAGAGATAGGGAGATGTAGTTGCAGAGATAGAGTGAAAGTTAATGTTGGGAGTACCTGACAGGACACTAGGAGAAGAAGAAGACGCACAGTTTCAGAGCTTTTAATGTGTGAACAGACTATATTAATCTCGTAACCGAATAAAAACCTTGTACCATGGTGGATAAATATTTTATTCACTACCCATGAACGTCGAATTGCGAGCAACCGTTAGATAAGAAATGATAATTGAACTAAATAATGTGAAAATTTTCCATAAACAACTGAAAATACTTGTGTTGGGGAGGAGATAAACTTTTCAAATAATCGATATGTCAATATTTAATATGTGTAGGTATATAATTTTATTTTATTTTTCTTAATGTTCCCCTACACCAGCATACTACTACTGTATGGTCTGGGGACGATATATTTTTTATTTATACGCTGTTTGTTTTATTTTTCTAATTATTTACCAAATGTATTTTTGTATTTTACATTAATATTTTGTAATTTTTATGTAAATATTAATTAATTAATAAATCATACATCTTAAAAAAATAAAAATAAAAGAAGAGGATGATTGGCGATCTTTGGGAGGGACTTGCATCCAGCATTGGAAATATCTGGAAGCCGGTAGAAAGCGCGAAACCAGAAGCTTAGAAAAATCGGGTCCGGTGAGTTTTTGTTGTGACAGCTGCAAAAGCTGAAAGCTGAAAAAGGAAAAAGAAATCCCTGTAATATGTTACGATACCATTGAATGATGGAGAACGGCCTATAATAAATAATCTAGGGTGATCTACAAACTTTGGGGAGAGTCTAAAAATGCCTGATACAACCGAGAAGCAACGAGAACCTTCTTCTAAACACTAGAATAATTAAGAAAGTACGAAAATACCAGCATTTTCGGATATAAATAAGGAATCAGGCCGCGGCGCAAGTTTAGTTTGACAGTTCGGATCAGTACGCGAGCCGCGAGACGACGCCCAGCATGGCCAGTGAATTGCGAAGCGACATTTAACGAGCGAAATAATCGAGCACAGTACCTAACTGGCATTGAAAATAAGCGATAAAATGAAGAATTGAATGTTCTGCAAGGCATTCAGCGATAATAAAATGTTCAAATACGAGTAATATATTGCGAAATAGTGTGGATGAAGGAATACCGTTTTTGTTAACTAACAACATTGTACATTTTTTTTTTTTTTATTAATTTTTTATTTTTTTACATCTCAGACCCACAAAACATCACATTGATATTTGTCTGTAGGTGCATCAATACATATATATAAATAAATTGTATTTACCAGAAATACATTCATATTAATTAATTACAATAGATCTTATAAACTCAAATACAAATCTACAATACTATACAACAATACAAGAAAAAATACAAATATTACCAAAATCAAAATAAGTCTCTTTTATTTAAGTTTAACATATTCATTAATTCTGGATTTTGCCCTTTTTTATTAATATCCATTTTGACACGACATGGGATTTTATTAAATATTTTTGGTATGACATATTTTAATGTTCTTTGTCCATATTTATTTATGACCTTCGGTATTCGTAGTCCTTCTTTAACCGTAAATCTGGTACTATGTTTATGAATCAATCTATGCTTATATGTCCCATCTTCATGATATCGTGTGATTAGTTTGTACCACAAGATAGCATTAATTGGCATACAGCCTTGTTTCTTGAAGAGTTCCTGTATATCTTTAGTAGCACTTTCTTTATTTATTGAATAATTAAGTAATCATTGATTAATTAATCTCTAATTTACAGTATTTTTAATTATTCCTCCCGTAGCCACGACACGTGACAATATACATTATTATATTTTTATTCGAGAATCACCATCATCCATGGATATATAAATAATAATTCTATTTATATTCACGGCATTGCCCGGGATTCAGCCTAAACAATAATTTAAAATAGATTTACAGAGTGGTGGGGGAAAGGGTTATTAGCTGGAGGAAAGGGGGGGCATTTTTACATTAAATGTTAATTGCAAATGTTAACGCAAATGGAATTTGTTGTTTTCCTATTGTGGAATAATTGTCAAAAACTTTAAAAATAAAATAAATGCAGATCAAATTTGGGGTATAAAAGGTGACCACAGCAAACGAAGGCAGAAATAACCAAAAAAATTGCTACTAATGCTTCTAAATAGAGTCATTGATTTTATGTATTCATCCCTTCCAAAAAAATATTTCCTATAAATTTATAGGCTGTAGTAATTAGTAATCCTCTATGATTGCATTAATTTTTTTTACATTGCAGCCTTTGCTTTTATACCCCACAAATGTTTTTTTAAATAATCTCAAAAATTCTTTTGGGTAAATATAAATCGGACCAATGATATGTAACGACTTTTGAATCGTTTTAGATCATCCAACGTAAATATTTAAAGAAAACTCAATCATAGTTAAGGGGTTGTAAATTTATAAAATATAATAATTAAATTCATGTAGAAATAACATTGTTTGTTTTCCATCCATTTCAATGATCATCGCGAATAATCTGTACAGTCCAAAATCAATCAATTAAAAAGTATATATTCCGAAATCTGTACGTGTCGCGATGTATGTAGGCGTATAACGTAATGTGTTGTAAGCATGTTAGAAGGGCACAAGGTAGCAAAAATAAATATTCATGGTCGGTATACTCTGATTTTTTCGGATGATTCTAGATTTACATGGTATAATTAAAATTTAATAAATATATATTAGAAAGCCATTTTTAATATGGGTGTCCTAATATCCTAGTCTAATTGCGCCTGATTTATTTCTTTGAGGCTTCATAATAGTTATGGTGACAGTATGAGAGTATTAAAGAATTAAGGAATAAGTGATTTTAGAGAAGAAAAGAAAATGAATTTTCAATAAAATAAAAGTATAAAATTGTGCAATTCGCCATTTTAACTGAAACACCAGTCAGAGTAAAAGACGTCACGCCTAAGTACCCATCACCATGTCTTTGAGTTGTTGCCATATACTCAGTGTTTGCTTAGGCTTGACGTCACGTAGACGAAATAACAGCTGATGAAAATGCACTTACTTGCGTAAAAACTTAGTTTATTACTGAAATTATATTATTTTCGGTAATAGTAGACGTGTACCTACATTTTTAATTTATTTTTTTAGCTACATTATAGAAGGTTATTTCAAAATATGTCATCGTGCCTATTCTGTATGTAACATTGTCCTTCGTTACCATATGGTTAAAATTATGATGAGATTTGTAATAACGCTAGATGGGCTTTATTCTCACGTAGTTAAAATACCTACATCATTTTTATGGGACATAGCCAGCTAACATAGCTACAATAATAATAAATAAACAAATAATTAATAATGATATCAAAAAGACCTAATATGAGTACAGCACCAAGAATTATCCATTTGCACGTTTTTATTTTTCACTATAAACTCTATTAAGAATTAAGTAAAATCATCTTAATTTTATAACGAAAAATTCATCAAAACCAACAAAAAATCATGAATGGTGTCCCCAATTGTCATGATATTTAAACAGCTTTTTCTGTCTATTAGTTCTAAGTCAAAGCGCATAATTTCCATTACGAGATGTGAAGATTCGAAATATTCAATTAATTATAAAAATGCGACGCCATATTTTTACCAAGAAAAAATATTTCGAAAAAAATGTGCGAAAAATTTATTTAAATGAACCGAGTCTCCCTTTGAATAAATAATTAATGATGATTTGCTTCGTGTTTTGTCTTTCTTGCAAGTGGTATTTTTTTAGCGTTTTCAACGGAATATAAGGGAATAAGAAATTAATGTATGCTTGAATACGAAATTTCGGGAGAAGCAAATCTTATATGCTTGACGTGTTTATTGATAATTTACGATCTTTCGTACCTACATGTTTAAAGTGCTACATTTATAAATATTTATAAAATTACTCGTCAAAAATGATGGCACTTTTACGTACCGTTTCCTAAAGAATAAGTGTTTACTTATTTTTAGCCGACACCCATGAAATAATAGATAATAACGACTTTTATCAAAATATTTTTTTTATATTTCCCCTGCCGACAGTACTATTCTAAACCCTGGCGATTGGGTGGGGCATAATATGGTTCGCGTTTTTGCTAAGTCCTATATATACCGTATTTTTGATGGATAATGCAGGCTCGGCGATAGCAACATCGATATCATTGCCGCCTTCGAGTTTGCTGACCCGAGGTTCAAGCCCCATCTCCAGTCGTTTAATTTCGTTTTTTTAGCCGTGAATTCAAATTATGGACGTTTCACAAAGTTACGGAAACAGACAGATAAATGGACGGACGGACGGACAACGAAATTATTATGTTTGATTATAAAAAATTGAGGCTTTTTACAGTAAGCTAGCGCGGTTGAAACTAAGTAACATACAAAGTGGTGAGTGGATGCAATAAGGTTGGAATCGTTAAAAGGCAGTCATGGTACTTTGTACACTCTAAGGGTTAAAACTATCGAGTAGCTCTGGCAATAAAGCAGTTGGGTAATAAAAAGTTCCTGGCATTTTGAACCTTCGTGCACCAGCATATAACATAGCTGGTTTTTATCGCTTGATAACTACCCACAGAATGTGAAATAGAACCTTTACTCAGGCTTGCATATTTTTATTAATTTGTATGTGTAAAAAATCTAATACAAAATAAAAAATTTAACGATATATAAAAGGTTTGTGTAGTACACTTTTTTTAAGTAATAAACATTATTTGTAAATAGTTAATAACACTTTTATGCATCAGAATTTTATTAAGAATAAAATTAGCACCTGCTTATTCACTCCGTATTATGTCGCTCGCTGATCGCAGCTTGATCTTCAACTTTATTGTTCCGCGCCGTGCGATACCCGCCCGCGAGATTTCGGACACTCGGAACTAAAAAAATCTGTTGATAAAAATAAGATAGTAAGTACTTTCTTCATGAAAGTATTAAAAAGGTTAATGCTAAGGCGTTATAATTTTCTGTAAAAAGTTTGACATCTAGTATGCAGTATCAAAAAACGGCAATAGAATAGCGAAATCATACGAAATAGCGATACGTGCAGCTTATTTTTAAATTTATGTACATATTATGTAATTTTTAGAAATATTTTATACATTATTTACCATTTTATAATTTCAAGATTTTTTTATAATACTGCAAAACGAATCTTTAAAAAAATATAAGTTATTCGAAATTCGACATTGTTATTAATTAATAATTCTTCAGATAGTACTACTAAAGATATATCTAAACTTTTTAAGAATCAAATATCTATGCCTATTAATGCTATCTTTTGGTATTAATAGTAAGAAGGTATCTTGAAGATTGAAGGTATTTCAAAATAATCCGTATTTCGCAGCCATCTGGTTAAATTAGCCAGGTAATTGGAAACCTTGGCCGTTCATTAAACACTGGCATTCAATTGGGTGCCTAGACCTATAGTTAATTGAACTAGAATCACTCAACGTTTAACAACATGGCGTATTGAAAGTCAGCCTTTTGTAGATCACTGACCAAGACTCAGTCAAGTGATTCAAATCAAACCTAACCTAACCTAACCCAACCAAAGAATCGCAGATTCATCAATATCCAATTTAACTAAATGACTACACGACTTTTAGCCACCTGGTTAAATGTTGCGCTCAATGACTTGGCTAGTTGTCCTTCAGCCATTTAATTGGATGACGACGTTTAATGAACGGCCTAGGCGTCCAATTACCTGGCTAATTTAATCACATGGCTCCGACATGTATATCTTAAAGTTATATAGTTATATTATCTTATATGTTAAAGATCTAGGTGTTAGATTTGTAAGCATCCTAACATTTCACGATCAGTGGTAATGCTTTGAGAATGTTAGGATTTGTTCTGCGTACTGCCAGGGTTTTCGAAAATACCCGCGTACTGAGAACTCTTTACAACTCCTTGGTGCGGAGTAGACTCGAGAGTGGCTCGATGATCTGGGGGCCACATGAGGGCAAGTACTCTCTTATGGTGGAGAAAGTCCAAAAGAAGTTTCTTAGATATCTCTACACGAAAGAGTATGGGCATTATCCTTGGCTTTATCCAACCGAGTTTCTCCAGGGTATGCTTGGCTACAATAGTCTAGAGTCTAGAAGGAATGTGTATTTGATTACACATTTTTATCGATTGTTGCGCGGTATGATCGATAATCCTGAAATTATGCAGAGCATTGGTTTGTATGTTCCTGATTACATTACATTAGACATCGTCAGCATAGATTGTTTCACATTTCAATGTACAGGACCAACCTGCCGATGGTTATGCCTGTTGGAAGAGCTACAGCTATGCTGAACCAAAAAGCTTTGGGTATTGATATATTCCATGTGTCTGAGGGGGTTTTCCGAAGTGGGATTCTACTACACCTTTGACCAGATTTTATGTTATTTTTAATTTATTTAATATTGTTATCTTGATATATACTTCCTAATATGTATGCCTTAAACATTTTGTTTGTAATGTACATATTTTCAAACAAATTGAATTGAATTGAATCTTACTACTTCGTATAAATTCGCTTTTTGTGGTTGTTTTTTTGATACTGGTAGTGTGCGCACTATGTGCAACATACTGTTGAAGCGTTTATATTATGTATACATTCTGAGTAAAGAGACGTGGTGTATTTACCGATTTCGCGGTTCTAAGTAAAACGTACTTACATTTTCTAACGTTGTGCTTCGAACGAAGCGTGAGACATCATCATCCTTCAAAACTGTTCTGATCTTCCAATATCTTTCTTCATCCGCATTGTCACCGCCCGTCGCAGCTGTGATTACAGCTTTACTGGATGGATATTACAGGATGTAATACCGGAAGTGTGTCCTGAAGAACAGTGGAAACAAGATGGCGACGAAGCGGAAATGACATCCGTCACACGCTTCCACGACGGGAAACCTGATCCAAGAGACAATCGTTTTATTATTTCAAATTCATTTACCGCAACAAAAGAGTGTGTGTTGTGAAATATATTTTTAAAAATAGTTTAAGATCTTTCGAAGTCTCCACTAGTAGAATATAGTCGCGTACTCAGGCCTCTGATTAATCTGTTACTAGTTTATATATATATATTATTACAAAACAGTAGTATAATTCTTTTCATATAAGCTTGCAATTAAGTTAGTGTGGGTACAGTGCGTAATACGCGCATTGTTACGTTGTGTTTAGTTTACGGATACGCCCCTCTCGTATCCGTAAACTTAACACAAGGAAACAATCCGCATATTACACACTGTATTCACACTATCTCAATTGCAAGCTTATACGAAAAGTCCTATACCTAGGTTAGGAAAGGATGCATTGATTTTAGCGTATTCATTTAATTTCGCATAATTTCATAACAGTACCTTAATTTAAAAATTATAATTTTAATTTTACTTAATACATCATTTAAAATTTCCCAAAAATAAATAAGTGTTGTTTTTTTGACAATGAACTTTAACACCACACAAATCACACCTATCAGGATACTTTAGTCCCGTCACTAATATGTATGTTTAAAAATTAAATTATAGTATCCCCAATCCCCCATAAAACTGATTTCGAATGTCCATCCGCAACCGTAACTAGAATCCAACAATAACCATTGTTAATCTTCACCAAGTAACGCAACTCAACATAAAACTTCCTGCAAATGCTGTTTCGTTGGTACGTAATTCGACATATTTTAATGCTAAAAAAATCTGTTGTGTTTACTTGGACAAAATGACATATAGGTACTGAAAACTAAAGCCACATTATAGTGCTTTGATATAGTAAAAAAATGCCCCAGTGCAATACAGTACAAGTTATACCCTCTCTTAAGAATCCCTCAAAATTAACGCACGGTCCTGATAAATATAATTGCGGCCTTCGTAGCGCAATGAGTATGACACTGGCTTCCCACACCGAGGGTTCCGGGTTCGATTCCCGGTGAGGTTACAATTTTAATCTGTGATTTACTCAGGTATTTTGTGATGTATTTCGCTTCTGTAATTGGGCCTCCTGGCCTGTTGAAGCGTAAAAAAAAAACTAGCCGTATACCCGTGAAAAATAACGGAACACGTTTCGCGTCTTTTGCTAAGGCCTAGTATGATATAGTATATTTTTAACGGGTCACGGATATGCGGTGATGGCAACATTGATAGCGATCATATTACCGACTTTACATGAAATCACGGACAGACTGACAGACAGATCACGGAATCATTACGTTTGATGAAAACATTATTCCGTTTTCAAAATAAATATATAATTTCACATATCTATTAGACATAAAAGTTTACATTTGATGTATATTAATTTCCCAATATACTATTTTTGGTTTGACTAATTAATGTATACCTAACGTGTATTAATAATTAAAATAAATTAAAATTTTAACTTAAAAATATAAATTCCGCCATTGTTATGACTAGTATTAAATAAATCTCAAGAAACTGACGTGACCCGTTTACTGTAGCTACGTGCGGTCCGGCTCGATCCATAAAAGAAGTTTAAAAATAATCTTGAAGCTGTCAAGCTTTTCAAGTGTTTATAGAGGAATGTTTTTAATGGTGTCAGATAACGTCATTCGTCAACTGGTAGGAAAACATTGGCGTAGTGTAATTTATATCATTTCAATTATCTAAATTAATAATAATTTTTCTTCTTCCCCTGTTCCCGATAAGTACAAATATGTCGTGATATGTCTAGAATTAGATGCTAGAATTTGATGTAGTCGGAGAAAAATCTGTATATCCAGGACAGTTTTATGAGCAAATAGCTCTGCATTGGCCCTACACTTTTGAAATTTGGTATTTGGCATTCACCCAAATTTTCATTTATTTAATTCTAATGTGGTCGTCCTCTTCACTCCAATTAAATTCATATCGATGCAAGCGGGGAGGTGTCCACATAAAACCGCTTCACGTTCTGCTAGGTGTAAGGATGAGGAGAACGACAACTTATTTATTCATTTATTGAATAGGACGAAAATAAGTTAATAAAGAAATTAATATACTACAATAGTTGACAACAATATCTGAATAGAATGCAATTAAGTTAATAAAGAAATTAATATACTACAATAGTTAAAAACAATCTCTGAATATGGATATACATAATATATTCTCCAGGTGGTCCGCCGTATTGATGGTCTGCCGATTAATCTTCTCCTTTTCTCCTACCGGCCGGCTGTGAACTCTTATATCAGAATACACACAAAATATGTCCTTGTTTAAATCCTGACTCCCGCGTGAATCAAAACCCGTCCATTTTAGTACGACCTTAGAAAAAACTAGTATGCCGAGAAATCAGCTTACAGAATATAGAATTACGTGTCCATAGATACCTAGATAGCTGAAAACTATAAATTACCAAAGATAATTTGTGTCATAAAAAATTAAACTTAGTGATGAATGAATAGGTAGGATAAACTTATTTGTTGAAGGCTATACATTCATGAAATAGGCTTACCTAAGGGATGGAGGTAGTTGAGTTTGTTAAAGTCTAGTCTGAATGCTTCCCGAAGGATCTTTTATGCATTACTCTGGAGGCTGAGATCCTTAGTGGATCCTAGCCGCGTGATGATGATGGTCTTCTTGAAGTGATGGGATTTTTGCAAAGGATACCTAAAATTTCAAACTGAAAAACAGAAGATGATCTCTTAAATTTCACAAATACTTATCTTATTGAAACTGTCTACGTAATAAAATAAACATTAGATGGTCGTATATTATTGATGGATTTTTCATTAACACTGTAAAAATAATACGGGATCATAAAATTGGGTGAAATTTAATTAATTTTGATTAAACAACTTTGTATTAACAATAGGAACTCTACGACTACCATTTCGATACCACTGTATTTTCATCAGGACGGAAGCAAATGAACTATCCATTATCTATTATAGCAAACAAATCAATTTTTGAACGGAGGCGTGGCTACAGCTATGGTGGAGGTAATTAAGAAGTTGACGCCGAAATGGGGAATATGTCATGTAACGGGCTATTCATAAAATTTATCTGGTTTTAATTATATTGGCTCTACCGTCCAGGCATTTTTTTATTTCTAGTATTTCTAAGTTGTCTAATCTAAGGCCCCTATTATTTACGTGTAGAATCTCGATACCGTTTTCCTTTTTAAACGTGTGGCCTGTTTCCAAGAGATAGTTTGCGAATTCAGAAAAGTTATTGTTATTGAGACATCTAATGTGTTCCTCTACTCTAACATTAAAATTACGTGCCGTTTTACCTATATAAAAAGCCAAACAGTCGTTACAATTTAACGTCGACTTTGTCTTTAGAATGTATTATAAGTTTGCCTAAGCTATTTTTAGTATAAAACGCGGCTTTAATGTAATGTGAGATTTAATTCTTCACCTTACTATAAGATTTCTGATACTCTTTAAACTCGAGTAGTAAAATATAAAACTATACTTAAACTCACGTAGAGATAATATATTTTATTTTTTACACCCAATGTAACAATCATTAGACGATTCTGTTCGTGGATCAATGGAATATCCATCGAGGCTTTGTACCTAAACAAGTAATAAAATAAACCATTTGTGATTACTTCCTCAAAAAGAGAAAAATGATTTTGTGGTGACATTATTAACATAATTAATAAAAATATACTTTGTTTTCACCACTTATTTATTGAAACATTGTATTCATTGGCCCTGAAACATGTCATGAAACAATAAATAATTGGTGAAAACAAAGTAGGTATATTTGTATTACTTAAATTAATTTGTAATTAATTTGTGTTAACGGTTACCTTTACCACCACGCGCCGGAACTGGCTGGCGGTAACCACATGAGCCAATATGATTGGAAATTTTCCATTCAATTGAATCAGCGCGCCTCTGGTCGTGCATCGCGGATACGCCGTAACACTATCGATCTTTGCATTTCCGGAATGCCGCCTGGACCGGAAATGCACGCGGCATCAAGTGAATCCAATGTTTATTTTCAAACGGACATTCACACTTTTCATCTTGTTAATCCTCAGGCTTGGAACATTTCGTCCTTTTAGAAAAAAGAAATAGCATTCAATCAAAATTTTGCTGATATGATAATGAGGTAAAAAGTGATTTTTATTTTTAAATTCAAGAACTGTAATTTTGTAGTCTATCGTGGGTGGAATTGGTGAACGTTACATAGTGTAAAATGATCGCTTAAACCAGCCATAGGCCGTAAGCCGTATGGATACCCAAAAAGACTCTAATACATACTTTCCTATATAAAAAAGTAGCTTCGTCTCTGTAAGACATTTATAATATATCTTGATTTAAATTTTGTTTTTATTTTATTTATTGTTATTTTATTAAGAAAACATATAGTTAAACCAGAAATAATTTTAAAAAAATATATGTATACCGGACGAATTATATTAATTGCATATTTTCACTGAATAAGATCAGCTTGTTTGATCAGTGATCAGTTATAATGGTAAAAGTGAAAAAAAAATCATAGATTTTTTACAAAAACGAATCGCTTAATTGAAGGAAAACGCAAAATCCAAGCCTTTTGATTAACTATTACCATAAGCAGTGATCAAACATCAGTAGCACTAAATGTTTTACTTTTCACAGTAAGTCATATAAAATTACAAAAGAAAGAAAGGTTTCTAGGGGGAACAGGAAGGTGGAGCCGAAGAACGAAGGGTTATGGAATAAAACCTGTTAATTAAAAAATGGTAATCAATGAAAATGCTCATTGTTACATCTCTACAAAATTTCTAGTTCTTTTATATACTGAATCAATCAAACATAAGTCTGTTCCTGAAACAAGCGCTAAAGGACGGAAACATTTTACACGCCAGCTTAGTAGCAATAGTAATACCTATAAAAGTGTAATACTTGATAAGTCAATTTCAAAGTATGATATTCATTCAGACCTACCCAAGGACTTTTTGCATAATCTTATTTGTTCCCTTCAAAGCCCCTGCAAATGCCATACAGTATTCTCGAAGGATTACAGTTTTGCAATTTAAAATCTCGGACCGAAATTGAATACCAATTGGATGAACGACCGGTTCGAATTCTTTCTGGAATTTAGGTATTCTCTATTCATATACCTGAACAGGTTTACCTTTTTCGTATATTTAGTTTTATTGAAGCTCTATTTTTACGAGTAAATTACTTTGAATGAGGGCTTGTAGTTCAGGGAATAATAAAAAGGGAACATGTTCAGGAGTTAGTGAGAAAAAAAAAACAAATATGTATAATATAATTAAACTAATTAACTTTAATTGATATAAATTAACTTTGTTAAAACCAGTTGTTTATTGAAAAAATTCAACACGTTTCGAAGCCGATGGCTTCTTCGTCAGGATAACAATTTTTTAATAAATAAGTGGTTTTAACAAAGTTAATTTATATCAATTATAATTATGTTAGCACAAAATAAATTTGCTACATTTGAAGAAGAAACTAATTAACTTTGTTTATCACCACTAAAATTTATTTGGTAAAACCAACCGGTTTCGGAAACGACGTTTCTTCTTCAGGGTGTACTTAATACTAATTGAACTTTACAAAATTATAAACAATCATACTTCAATAGTGAGGGGTGCGAAAGAAACAGGTGATAGGGTAAAAGGGAACATATTCAAGATTGAATAGGGAACATATCAATCTTGAATATGTTCGAAATAGAAAGGGAGAGGAATAAAGTAAGAAAGAGTCAGAAAAAATTTAAATAGATTTCATCGTGAGATTGAAGAGGACGATCCCCTGAAAAATGCTCTAATCATACAGGATCATTGCTCTCAGTTTAATAATTAGAGAAATATAAACGGAGAGGGAGAGAAAGAAAGTTATAAAAAGAGAGAAGAAGCCAAAGTAGATCTCATTATGATATATTGAAGACAAGAAAACAAGAGGGCTTTCACCTATAACTTGGTAAAATCGAATTATATCACTGTAGCTCCAGAAAGAGAAAGCGAGAGTGATAGAGGGAGAAAGTAAGGAAAAGAAGAGGAAGGAAATGAACAAAATACATCACATCATGACATAATAGTGAGTTACGTATGTAGGTTAACCACAAAAACACTTACACGTTTATGTCTATCGTAACATGCGTAATGTATGCATTGCTCGGAACGACATAAAACTCTCCTAGGGGAAGGAGCGCGATCAAAGCTTATTTCGGCGTTTTTATTTCTACGATTGCTATAAAGGGAAATTCGGAAAAGTGTCAGCCCATAAATGCGCGACTATGAACCTGGCTTTATAGGGAAATGTCGGCACGTGTCGGTTGTAAACCTGGCCTCGCTCGAGCAAATTGTCGACGGGTAACGGTTTAATTTGTTATTGGAGATCTCAAACTGTTCCAGGAAAAGCTTTCAACGTTTGAGGACATCGGCTTTTTTTTAACCTACATAGGGGCTTCAAAACTACTAACGGTACCGTCCCGTCCGTCTTTTGAAGTCATTGTTCGAACAGGCTGTATGTGCATCACTGTTATAACTAACACTGTCAGAGCTGTCAGAGGATTTAGTTTCCTCGACAAAATCTTATGTTTCCGAATATGATTCTTGATCATCTGACACTTCTAACATAATTTCTAAACCACTGTCTCCCATTTTTAGAGGCCCAAATTATTTTTACAACCATGAACTAAAGAATGCATTGTTAGACTGAGAGAATTATATAATCAAAGACAGATTATCGTACTGTTGTTTTTATATCACTGGCAATGTAAGTAGAATTACAAAAGCCACACGAACATGATCCTATAAACAAATCGGAACTAATTACCTCAATTCTAATGAACGATAACCAGACAAGACGTTTTGTGCGTTAAAAATTAACTTGTTATTACCTGTGGGTCAAACTTGACCCAAAGGCTGTTAGAGGAAAAAAGTTCATACGCACAATAACATAAGTTTTTAAAAAAAGATTAATTTGAAAATAAGCTTAAGACAGCGATTAAATAAAAGTCATAAAATATCAACATTTAAAAACCGTTATTTTTCGAGAAAATTGTTCATTCATACCAAAATGGGTCAAAATTGACCCGAGGACCTTACGAAGGTTAAACCTTGTGACCCCAATCTAGCAGTATTACTTCTTCTCTCGTACTATGGCGACATCTGCTGTTCGGTGCTCCTGACGATTTATTGAGGATCCCACATACGTCAATTTTCTTACTATTTTCAAACCAAGTTTAACGCTTGAAATTTTCTCAGGTTTTCACGGCCGTCCAGAATCTTTTGTGTGTAGTTTTCTGGAATATTCTGCTATATCATTAGTGCAAATTTTTAAAGAAAATTATAACACAACAATTAAACATCGAAAACATTACAAAAATCGAAACACTTAAAATCATTCACAGACTAGCAATTGGCGAAATACAAGACGAAGACATAAAATTACACAAAATACACGAAAAACACCAACACAACACTAGAATGGCTCAAAAATATGACATAACACACGCCAAAACAAAAACAGGACAATCCCGACTAATTTGCAACGGACTAAAACTGTACAATGACCTGCCGCAACAGACCAAACAACTGACCACTGACAAGTTCAAAACAGAAGTGACAAAAATATTAAAACTCGGCCAACTATAAAAAAATTACCTTGTATCCAAATTATATTATTATATTTTCTTATATTGAATCATGTAAAAATGTTACCCATAAACCTCCTAGGTTTCTATTACTTTTTAAATAAATAAAAAAATAATAAAAAAAATAAAAGGGATTCCTTAACTTCTAGGCCCACAAGAGCATTCCTAAATTTAAAATACAAAACAAGCGTAGCCCAGAACCACAATTCATTTGTAGGAATTAAAAAATTCAATTCATTACCGGATAAATTAAAAAAAATTAAAGACTTTACACCATTAAAAATGAACTTATTAACTTTAACAAAAAACTTCTTGAAATTCCCTTATAAGTATTTATTTACGACTATTTTGATTCCTAATATTTTTGTTAACAATTTTGTTTCTTGATATTTATTGTTTACTAATTTGTTTCTAAATACTTTTGTTATAAAAAATGTAATATTCATAAAATAATGTGATGTGATTTACTCCTCCCATAACCACGAGTGGCAGCTCTTTTATGGAGAGTAATACGATCTTATTGTAAGAATGATCATTGTATTCATAAAATTTTGTATCATGATATGTATTTATAATAAATAATTTTTTTTAAAAATTAAAATTAATAAAAAAATACATCCGATCTCTCCGGCCGACGTTTCAGATCCTATCGCAGGGTCCATCATCAGGGTTGATGTGCGTCAGGGCATCAAGCTAAACGCCTGTGCTATGTATGCTTTACTAAAATAAAATATAGATGTTATTTAAAGATTTCTTATCATATAGATTAGAAAATCACTATTTTAATAACCGAAGATGAAATATTGAAAGACACAATTTCTAGACTTCACACTTCATGGGTCACTAAAAAGTATTTGTCGGAAGATAGAGTAGCCGCCAAGGTATGTATGTTAATATGATCAATAGAGTATCTATTAGTGTCAGCTTGATTAGTGATTTTTGCGATAGTTAGTCTCAGATCCCCAACGCACGCGCGCGCAGTGTGTCTTGCTGGAGAAAATTCCACGAAATTCCATGCACTTACCCCGCTTTCTGCAAATGTTGTCGCATTATTATGTCGTGATATTTAAATACAAATTTATATACACATTTCAAGCGAAAATATTTTTTCGAAAAAAAGTCGTTTATTTCATTTTTTAATATAGCCATATTTACCGGTAAATCAGTTTACCGAAAACTAGGAAAGCACGCTCTGGTTTCCTTGTCTCAGACCTGTATATAAATGTTGGCAAAGTTATTCCGACTGTTTCGCACTAATGCGAGTGTCAAGTGTGAACGAATTAATTTCTCTGTTTCTCCCCCCCCTCCTTCCCTCGCCGTACCAAGAGTTCTCGAATTGAAACAGTTCAATTAATTACGCGCGCTAATACAGAGAGTTCGTAACTCTAATCTTGATAACATCATTGCGTAATAATGCCTTGAACGAAGCTACGAAAGAAAAAAATACAGTCCACTTTTTGCGAGAAGCGGTGACAACCACCAGAAGATTCTCAGTGACCAGTGAGCTCTAGATCCTTCCAGTTTCTTTGCTTGTTTGTGTATCCAACACTGACAATGTTCGCCTAAAGCTATGTATTCACTAGGGGACAAATCGAGAAACATTCCGCTCGGCATGTCGCATCAACATCTACGCTCATGTTTCGGGGACAATGACGCGGTCATTTGACGTGTACACACCGGGACTCGCATATCTTGTCGCGGAAATGTCACCCGATGACGTTATGATGACAGCTGCGGTATCTCATTTGGCGAAAACGGGGTTCAGCGCAATTCGAAATGTTTTTTTGGGTCGCAAATTCAAATTAACGAGGTTTTACTGTAGTAAATTGAATATTATTAAAAACAAGGTCCTTTTTGCAAATAATTATTGTTTTCCAGACGTCGCGGAAATATATCGCCCTATGAGGTTATGATGATAGCCGCGTATCTGTTTATGTTAATGAGTTTATCGAAAAGTAAGAGGAGAAAAAAGGGGAGAATGCGAAATTATTTACTGCAAAGAGAAAGAAGGACGGACATTCTATGCGATCTTCGATCGATACAGCTCGATGAGTTCAAGAACGATTTCGTTTCCCCGCATTGTCATCTTGACAGATACAGCGCATGCGTATTCACTTGTAAACATACCACGTGGTACTGACGCTCCGTGGAATGTTGCAGTGAGTATGCTCGGATACCGTGCGCATGGCAACGTTGCCACGGCACGTAGAAATGCCGCGCTATGTTGTGCGCGAG
This sequence comes from Agrypnia vestita, assembly GCA_016648135.1. Classification (NCBI taxonomy): domain Eukaryota; kingdom Metazoa; phylum Arthropoda; class Insecta; order Trichoptera; family Phryganeidae; genus Agrypnia; species Agrypnia vestita. The sequence continues at coordinate 27,724 of JADDOH010008120.1, forward strand.
GTCGCGGAACAGTGCACGACGTTGCAACGTCACGTAGACTCTATGTCGCGCGTGCTGTTGAGGGACAATTTGTCCCCTAGTGAATACATGGCTTAAGTGGACACAGTGATGTTGCTATTTTATCTTAAATATTCCATCGATGATCGGGTTATGGCTTCATTTAATTTCGGCTTATTAAAAAAAGTTGGTATTAAAAAGTTACATATTTGTGCAGGACCTCACATTGTATATCAGGGTTACCGGTTCTTTCCAACAATGTGAGGAACTCTTGAATGTCTCTGCGTTTGAGGATTCGTCCTAGGCTTGAATATTTCCTCTGACTAAATAGGACCCGACGCTTATTATTCTGACATAAATAAACATTGAAACGCCTCCCCGAGTTTTCCCGAAAGGCTTACGACACTTCACAAAAACAAACTAATTGTTTCCATGAATTTTAGGCTGGAAAGAACATCTTGGCCTTGAACCGCAGAAATTATAATTTACATCATCATTATATTCAAGTGTTTTGGACTTCATTTGAAAAGCCTTTAAGGGTTCGGTTCCTAATGATGTCCATTGTTTATATTATTTTTCACCCCTCTTTTGGGTCGTCTGGAAGTTGAACATAAAAGGTGTAAGAACATAAGGTAACTGGCTAATAATAACTTTTCAGAATACTCTTACTATATTATAGAATTCAACAATACACATATTCATATCCTATTTAAAACATAATAATTAAGAATAACTAATAAAAATGAAATATACACAATAATATCATTAATAATCAAACACAACCCTTCACTTTACCTCTTCTCACAATATTCCTTTTCTACCGCCACCTATGTAGATACTCCTTCAATTCCACTACAATCCACACAACAGACGCTCACTCACATACACTTCATTCTACACTTATCTAAAAAAGAAAACGGAATCTGAAAGAGAAAGTGTGATATTAAAGTGATTTTTTTATTAATTAGCTGTGACCCGTCATAAATGACGGGTAACGTACTTTTACATGTCGGTTCCCAAGGAATAAGTATTTATTTATTCATATAAAAAAATGAAAAAAAATAATTAAAAGAGAAAAAAAAAAGATAAAAGAAAAGAAAAAGGAATGAAAAAATTATTTTAAACACTTTACAATCACACACGAAGTTACGTTGGACGGACGGACAGACAACGAAATTATTATAATTGGGATTATGCATCTGGTGAAATCAACAACCAATCTTAAAAATTCATAGTAATAAAGTAAATAATAAAAATATAATCAACATCCAAATACCCACATAACCTCCCCACACCTATCCTTTCTAACCCCGCCCCCTAAACGCACCACCATCACATACACCCAATCCCTATAAATACTGACTTTAACTGTTTTTAATTTAGTTGAAAACTTGTTATTTATAATGAGAGTGATCACGAAAACGTTTAAATAATTAAATAAAATATACTGTGGAAAAAACAGTGTTTTTCAATTCGATTCTCATTTAACCCTTATAGTGCAGAAAAGCGCCGTGGCGCTCCTAGGTAAGGTGTGCGAAAAATGCCATCAGCGCGATAGCGCTCGTTTCGACAATTCACTTTTGGTGCGCGTCAGTGACAGTCGTGTTCCCGCATTCATATTTTTATTCATTAAATTACGTTCTAACTTTTTGAATCACACTTTTTTCTGTAAACACCGTTATTATTATTCATTTCTATAATGCTAAATTTGGTTTCAAAATGTCGAACACGAGTGAAAGTTCAGATATGGATATTGAAATGACAGAACAATTTGAAAACTGCGTTAGTGATTATGAGAGCGATAGCAGGAGTGATATTGTGGTTCATGTTATTAGTGACAGCAGTGATTTTGAGGATGGCCTTGGAAATATGATACAATCAAATACGCAATTCTTGCAAATAAATCTTGTACATTTTTAATATATTTTCTTGTCAATAAATATGTAGTATACAATTTCTGTGTTTTTATTATCATAGTTTGTAACCTTCTGAAGAGAATGTTTAAAAAAATTATGAAAATTAGTGTATTGTAACCGAAATGGTAATTGTTTTTGCTGTTTATATAAATTATCTATGAAAATGCACTTTTTTACTGGCATTTTTAGCATATTTTGACAAAATATGTATGGCACTAAAAGGGTTAATATATTAAAAATGAATTTCCGCAATGTTTCACAAAAAAACTTTGAGCATTTAAAAAGGCGTGTAATAAAAATGAAAAGTGTTTTCTGTTCGTATCACAGATTGAGAAATGCTCTCGCTGTGAACGAGGCCGTAATACGGTCCTCATCATTTTACGACAAAAGCCATTGGATTTTATATCCCATCTGTTCATGGGTTTTGAATGTCGGAGGTGGAACACATTGGGGATACCCTCACAGACACACTCGAGCCCCTTTCAACGAAACGGTGGAAATGTTTTCAATTACACGATGTAGGAATTCCATTGAAATGGGGATCTTTTTAAACACTTATTTCAATGCCGTCAACCGCTCGCGGAGTATTGACAATCATGTTGAAAGTTTCGCCGATGCAATACTTAATACATTTTTAAAAAAGCTTAATTTTTTTAATGTTTCGGAATCATCGTGACAAATTTTGTGGAAGTTCATTTTGTTGTTTTCTTCACACTGTAACACTTTAATTAAAAAGTTTTAATTATAACGTTTTCGACGCTTATTGCATCATCTTCAGTAATGAACTAACTAATCTTAAGACTAATGACTGTTTAGTTAGCTTATTACTGAAGATGACGCAGTAAGTGTCGAAAACGTTGTAATTAAAACTTTTTAATTAAAGTGTTATAGTAAGAAGAAAACAACGTAGTATTTTAATTTCTTAAATAATATATATATTTTTTTTAATGAACGTTGATGTTTTACATGTTCTATGTCCGAATGTCCGTGCATCAAGCACCAAAGTCCCTGCTGAACTCAAGGCCGATAGGGCGAAGGAGCTTAGGAAGGCCAAAATTAAGATGGAGTGACAACGTCCTCAAAGATATCTCTGCCTTAGAGCTTCGAAACTGGAGAGAGCTGGCACTAGACCGAGATGAGTGGAGGAAAATTATTGAGCAGGCCAAGACCCCCAAGGGTTGTAGTGCCAAGAATGATGATGATGATGATGATGATGATGATGATGTTATATATATTTAAAAAGAGGACTCAAGGTGTTTAAGTAGTAATAATTATTTAATTTTACGTGCAAAGTATATACGATTAAAGTTGGATAAAATATAAATTTCCGAATTAAGAAAAAGTATTAATAGTAAATTTAATATTATAAATTACCAGGTCTTTTTTACAAATAGTTATCATTTAAATTTGTTTTCAAAGTAATACTTAATTATTTGTTCTTCTTCCATATATTTAATTTGATTTTATAATATACTTTTGTATATAAAATCCATATATTTGATTTTATATACAAAAAAATAATTATATACAAATTAAACAGGATTACAGTTTTTTAAATTGAGATTTTTGGAATTTTTATTTTTAAATTTCGATTTTTGATTTTTAGTTTTTGGTGTACATGGTATTCGGATGAAGAAACCATTGGCCCTGAAAGATGTTGGTATTTTTAAAAAATTAGTAGTGAAAACACGGTATATTCTTATTAATTATATGAATAATATCGCCATAAAATCATTTTACTCTTGTTGAAGGAAAACAATTTTTATTTCGATGTTGCAATGTTCAGAATATATTTCGACTTTTTATCTATAATAGATTTTAAAGTAAATAGAATAAATTATTTATAAGGGAGATGTAATAAAAGCCTCTATATATCGAAAAAATAATAATTTTTTTATCAAAATTTTGTAATGGTAATTAAGGCTAATTAAATTACAAAAAATCCTTCTCTCTCTCTCTGTCTGGAGAAACGTCCACATGCTCAAAGAGAGAAAAGTGAAAATATATAAGATCTGTGTCCGCCCAATCATGACGTACGGTGTCGAGACAAGGGCTGACACTACCAGAACTAAAAATCTCCTAAGAACAATTGAGATGAAGACTCTCCGACCCATTGCGGGACTGATAATCCGAGACCTAGTGAGGAATTCCGAAATACAAAGGACTTGCGACGTCGAGGATATTGCCCGATGGGGAAGATCTAGAAGACGTCACTGGAGATATCATGTGGAGAGGGCTTGTTCACGTGTTACTCTTGTCAAGGACAAGCATGCTAGGTCTTAACAAGATTAACGCGCATGTGATAAATATTAAAATAAAACACAAATCACTTTGTTTTCACCACTTGATTAGATTAAACACTCTACATGTTTCGAGAACAATGTTCTCTACTTCAGGATTATTGGTGTACTAAAATTGAAAAAGTAAACCATACAAATGTGTTACGGTGAATGGATGGATGGGGGTGGGGGGGGGGTCAGAGGTGTCAATTATTATAGGTCATCTGGAGAGGATGGAACGTTAAGTGGAAAAATATTCAATATTGGATTATGCAAAAATTTTGTCTGTGTATTTATAAAATTTGAATTAATATTAACATTTTAACTAATTTCAAGTATTTCTAGATTATTTATTTGTGGGATCTTATAGCTGAAATGTAAACTTTTTACACTCACTTTTAACATTCTGTTATAATAAGTGCATTACTATCTATTTACACTCTAATACACATTAATACATATTATTTTCTTATGTCTGTTAATATTTCCAAACAAATAAATAAAAAAATCATGAAATCGTGCTCCAAGTTGATCAAATTTATTTATACCATTTCTTTCTCTAGGCTAAATCCAAGATAATGGTCCCATTGCATATACAACGAAAATGATTATTTCACTATATTATTGAATGTGCTAATAACAAAATGAAAGATAATTTACGTTTAAAAAGTAAGTATTAAATAAGATATTACATTTAAAAGTTTCGAAAAATGCACTGCATATTTTGACATTTCATAGGCAATATATGAGGTTAGGTTAGGTTATTCGGTTTGGTTAGGTTAGGTTATTAGGTTTGGTTTGTTTAATTTAGATTACGATTATTTTAGTTAGATTAAATTAACAGGACATTAAATTATAAAGTGAAATACTTAATTTCATTGTATGAACAACGGGACCATAGTCTTGGATTATTCCCTTTCTCTATAACTTATAATCAAGAAAGAAACACAGCGACACGACCGACCCGCGCGCAATGAATAATATAGAAATACCCAATCGAACACTTTTGATAGATCGGAGCCGCGGAGTTGGGTCGTTTCGCTACCAAGAAAGCGTCTGTCGAGATGTGGATCACAATCTTCTACTTCATGCTGTCCAAGCATCTTTTTTATGTATGTCCGAAGCCCAAACAATGATAACATTGCACGAGTGCTTTATTTATTTACCGCATTAAAGTGTCGTCGCTCGGTTTAAGCAATTTACCAGCCAACAAATCACCTCGGCACTCGTGACGAAAAACTCACCCCGCGCGCGAAATATTAAAAGCCATAAAGCGGCGGAAAGAACATGGCGTCCGGGGTAAGATGGCGCGCCGCAGGAAAGAAGAGAACGGCGATGTTTTATTTATCGAGCTAATGGAGATGAAGTCGAGTGAAAAGTTCTCCCTGAAGTCGGAATTACAAGCGCAAGAAACGGCCATGAAATTGTAATACCGACTTTTATAAAAATACTAGCTGTGCGCGCGCGGCTTCGCACTGTTTGGATCGTCATAGAACTTCTAGAACATTCTTCTTCCAGAACTTTTAAGAGATTTATTGAATGTACAGATACCTTCTAGATACACCGACACATTCCGCCACTCGGTTTAGCACCTGGTAGAACTTTCGGGAATTTTCTAGATCCTTCTCCTTCCAGAACTTTCTAGAGCAGGTTTTTCCGGAACCTTCTAGACTCACCAACACGGTCGGCGCGCCTATTTTATTTTTATTTTATTTTTTTATTTTGGGAATCTCAACAGTATATAATTTATTATAATAATACATAACGTATTGGGTAATTCGTAGACCAATTATAGAGATCCACGGCATAAAATGTTAAATCAAGCATTATAGAGAACATATATTAAATAGAGGGATAGGAGTGGGAGTTAGAGGGGGAAGTGGAGTGAGGTGTATGGGATTGTGGCTGAGTGGAGTGCGTATGTATTCTGTGCGTGACGTTGTATACAGATATGGGGGTGATGAGAGTTTGGCTGTGGTGTGTGTATGATGATAGTCGGTCTCAGTTAATCCGGTGAAGATATAGAAACTATTTTGAAACAATCTGAAGCAATTGCGGCCTTCCCATAACAAAACAATGTGCTACAATGCACATTTTCGCCACCCACGCACAGCCACCTATATATATATTTTCGATGTGACAAAAAGGGCTATCCACCATCATAACCACCGGTGGGTGGTTATGATGGTGGATAGCCCTTTGGATAGGGAAACACGGGTTTCTTTATATATATATATATATATATATATATATCTATATATATATATATATATATTATATATATGTATATAATATATGTATGTCTATATATTATTATATTCTATATATATATATAATATATATGTCTATAGATGTATATCTCTCTCTATATATATATAGATTATCTATATCTATCTATATCTATCTATATTGATATTGATTTGAACATTTTTTAAAATATTTCCCCTGCCGGCAGTTAGTGGTAATTTTAAACAGAATATTAGTTAACTTAGTAAAAACCACTACCAGATTAAGGGTCTACCGGTTTCGAGACGTACCCGTCTCTTCGTCAGGACCGACACTACACTACTATACTCACAACACTATACAGCCCAACCACAGTATTGTTAAACTTTCACCAATATTGATCACATGCGTGTTAATCTTCTCAGAGACAAACATACACTGATTAGCCTGCTGAACATTCAGGAATCTATCGGGAGAGAGTGAGAGGGGGCGGGGAAGAAAGTGGGTGTTACTAAATCTTTTGTGAAAGTTAAATTAAACAAGGTAATTTTAAATCCTGGCGATTGAGCTGGGCAAAGCATGAAATGGTTCTATATGTACAGTATTTTGACGGATAACGCAGGCTCAGCGGTAGCAATATCGCTATCGTTGCCGCCTTCGGGTTTGCTGGGCCGGGGTTTAAGTCCATCTCCGGCTATTTAATTTCATTTTTTAGCCGTGAAATGGAACGAACGTTGCACGAAGTTACGGGGATCTTCACTTCTTCAATAAGAGCAAGAATAACTTTATTTATTTTGTTGTTTATGGGATCCGAAACGTAGACCAGAGAGGTCAAATATACATGGCAGAATATCCCAGTAAACTACACACAGAAGTCTGTCCGTAACTTCGTATAACATTCGTATTTTTTTGCAAATTCTCGCCTAAAAACAGAAATGAGGCTTGAACCCCGGGCCCGCAAACCCGAACCAGCCGCTCTACGCACGATACTACCGCCGCCGCTCCGTGGATCGCCCTAGTATATATATATATATATATATATATATACTATGGCTTAGCGTATACTCGAATCAATGTGCCCGCATTTTTTACAAGTTACAGCTTGTTTTTAAAGTAAACTAGTTGAGATTTTTCCGAGCTGTAAAAAATGACTGAACAGTGATTCCATACACGAATAATAAATACAAACTTCGAATCAATAAATCAAATACAAACTACACAGCAAAACGCGGACGAGGAATGAATGAGAATTAGAACAATCGAGTTGTTTTGAAAATACACTGTATGCATGTGTAACCGACCAAGATCAATGGCTGTTGTCGTCGTTTTCCGGTTGTTGTGCCTTGCAAAACATTGCTCCTGCTGGCCTCGCTCGCCCAACTTTCAAAACAAATACCGCACAGCAGCTCCGAAACAAACTATCTCCCTCGTCTAAATTGTGACTCGGAATATAAACAGCTTGTTCGTTCTAACCCCAAGAAACATTAGCCACTATTGTGTGGCGACACCGCGAAGCAGTATAACATAAGTTAGACATAAACATGACTAAAAAGGTTTACAAAACAATCATTTTTGGGAAGAATTAGAAAATCGTCAGTACTGTCACAGTATACTAAGAACAGTAATACGTCTTCATGCAAACTGGCCGCTACCCATTAGAATGTGTGCGTGGGTGCTCGGCGCCGTGTAGGCACACACTGTGACGCACACATTGACATAGAATATGGGGGCACAAGGCGGCGCAGTAAGGGCCGTGCCTTCGGTGCCATTCGCGCTCGCAGCCGCCGCTTTAGAAAAAAATGCGCTTCCTGAAAAAAATGCCTTTTTTATGTTTGTGGTGCTTTACTAAAAAGGTGTGTTGATTATCACAGAGACTGTGAGTTTTTAAAAGTTTACGTTGATGTTAATCGGCGTTCTTGCAATTTAAGTGCAGAAACTAGGTATACTAATTACAGAAATTTTCGGGTTTCGTGTCTACCTTATGCGTCGGAATCTCAGACGCTACGAGTTAAAAGAAAGGGAGTAAAAATAAAGTGTCAACCCTAGCGTCAACGCAAGAGTAGGCTTATAACTCGCCGACAGGCCGGAGATAAAATACTGTTCTGGGTACACTGTGGTACTGTGTAAATGTTCATGTAAAATAGTGTACAACTGTGTTGTTGAGTGTCGAAACCTATCAACCACCATTTTTTGTTTAGATTTAAATTTTCATACATTCTCTAAGCTCATTGTTACATTTCAAATATTAGTTAACTGTCATAAAAGGTATTTTTTTACTTTTTTTATTACAAAAGCAAAACACATCACAAAACATCCAGGCTTGAGTAAATCACATTGATTAATAACTGACAAAAGAATTTACAGTACTTGGCAGTAAATATTACATATCGAGCATTAAAAAGAGATAATCGACTAGCTTCGGCTTCGTAAAGCATCGTCTCTATCGCATAAGCGCTGACAAGTCAGCGACAAAACGTCACGTAGGTATGAGTGACAGAGACGACGCTCTACGAAGCCGAAGCTGGACGATTATCTATTTCTAAAGCTCGACGTATAACATTTGTTTACACCACTAATTTGTTGAAAATACTAACATTTTTCGGGGCCAAAATTAACAATCACCGAATAAGGCCGGTCGCACTTTGGATACGAATTATTACGTACGTATTCGTACGATTATTTTCGTACGTATGGAACGCGCACATTGATTGCGTCTTGCGTTGGTCACGATCAGTTACTTTTCGCATTTCTCCAATAACATTTGTGCCAAATGAATAATCTGTACCATCTGAAAAACTCTCTACTTACTCGTAGGCTGCTACGGCGTCGTCGCATCGTAGAACCAAATGGGTGAACGAAATATAATATACTAGAAGGGATGACTTTGGTAAATTCCATCATATTATGGCAGACTTAAATAATGACAAATTTCATGACTATCTATCTAATAGATTCACAAATGCTGGGGAGAATCGAAGTGCAACGAGAGCTCATAACATCGGAGAAATATTTAAAAGTTTTTTTGTTCGAAGTACATAATTATACCTCACCTTCATTAAACCAAATTATTTAACTTACAGGTATTTTTAGTTCTTTAGAGATTCTCCGCCATGATCTGCGTTGATGGTCACGCAGTTGAATCACTTTGGTCCCACAAACATTTGTGGTCATGTATCAAATTGACAAATTTTTCAATATCCATCGTACGAAATCGCAAAAATTTCCGAACAAATCCGGATCGTGTCGGACGTCGCATCTATACGTGCGTACACGCACTACTAAATCGTGTACAGTGTGCGATGTTCAGTACTACTTCGAAGGTCAGGAATGTATTTGCGTATTCGTACGTATACGTACTACTCAATTTCGTACGAAAACGCATCCAGTGTGCGGCCGGCCGGATATCTAGTTCATCATACAAAATTTTCAATTCACGGTTCCATTGCCCTTTTGCTACAATCAATTAATAATTTTTCATAATATAATTTTTGACATCACTTTCAAATATTTCAGACCGTTGTAGATATTCGCAATACATAATCGAAGTTGTGCCAATTTATTTGTAGTAAAATTCGCATATTTTTTATTGTAATATTTGTACTAAAGTATGTCTACTAATCAAATTATATGCGTCATAAATTCATTCGCAAACAGTTTTTATTTGGCACAGAGACAAAGCATAACTTTGCAAAATAATCTAAATGTGAAAACATTTCCTAATGAAATTAATGTATTCTCCATAGCTAAATATGTCTTCTCACTTTTTCTTATG
>JADDOH010008121.1:0-34502 GCA_016648135.1 Agrypnia vestita
TTTTCGTTCTGGAAATTTCGACCTGCAGAACAAGCCCCGTGGACGGCCGGAGACCAAAGTTGATAATGAAGAATTGAAGGCTTTTGTGGAAGCGGATCCATCGCAAACCACATCCGAGTTAGCTGCAGGCTGCGTTGTTAGTGATAAAACTGTTTTAATCCACTTGAAGCAAATTGGTAAGGTGAAAAAGCTTGAAAGGTGGGTACCTCACGAATTGATTGAAGCAAATCAACAAACGCGCGTTGACTGCTGCGTTGCATTACTCAACCGGCACAATAATGAAGGGATTTTAAATCGAATCATTACCTGTGATGAAAAGTGGATCCTGTACGATAATCGGAAGCGCTCATCGCATAGGCTGAACCCTGCCGAACCAGCCAAAAACCATGCCCCAAGCGAAAATTGACTCAAAAAAATTTACTTGTGAGCGTTTGGTGGACTAGTGCTGGTGTCGTTCACTACAGCTTTCTTAAATCTGGCCAGACGATTACGGCAGATGTCTATTGTCAGCAACTGCAAACCATGATGGAAAAGCTAGCTGCTAAACAAACGAGGCTGGGTAATCGCTCTAGGCCACTGCTGCTTCATGATAACGCTAGACCACACACTGCACAACAGACGGCTACCAAATTAGAGGAGCTTCAATTGGAATGTCTAAGACATCCACCGTACTCTCCGGACCTTGCCCCAACAGATTACCATTTTTTTTCGAAATTTGGATAACTTCTTGCAAAGGAAAAAATTCAACTCCGATGGGGCAGTCCAAACCGCTTTCAAAGATTTTATTGATTCCCGTCCGAATGGTTTTTTTAGTAAAGGGATCGATGAACTACCTATGAGATGGCAAAAGTGCATAGATAGCAATGGTACATACTTTGATTAAATAAATATATTATAATAAAAAAAAATCGGCTTTATGTTCCTCCCATACTAAACGCCAATTTCATATGTAAGGACTTAATATATCCGACCACCGTTTTATAGTTTTAGTTTTGAATGTCAGTGTATTCTCCAAGCTCATTTCTACATTTTAAATATTAGTTGACCATCGTATCAAGTATTAATCTGAAGTTATTGCTCATTAAAAATATTTAATTTATAAACAAGTTATGAGATTTTTTCTTTGATTTGTCAAAAAAATATTTTGTATTTCGTCTGAAACATCTAACTCGTTTTTGTTTATCATTTATTTTTTTATGAATGTAGTTGAGATGATATTTTTTAAGGGCAAATATTTGACCCATTTGTGAATAGTTGAAGGATTGCCACCACTGTTCTGAGGCATAAGAGTACGTCAGTAAGGCGGGATACGCACTCTATGGACGGAAACGGTAACTTTAAAGGTACTGATACACATGATACACATACACGTGCACGTGAGCATGCGCGGTATTGAGCTTCTTGAGCCATTGCTATTTAGTAGCATGTGTGTACGCATATGTGAGCATGCTCATTACTAGCACGCTCAAAAATCAACCGCCGATTGATTTATGAGCATGCTTATGTAATTCGTCACGAGAAGGGGTACCTTATGTACATGTGTGAACAGGCTTGCTTATGAGGAAGCTAATATCGATTGTCAATGCTATCTTCTCAGTCCGCGACAGATGAAACAAATATGGCGCGTTGGGGAGATGACAAAACATTACTTTTCGTGACTTATTATAGGAATCACGAATGTCTGTGGAATACTCGGTCACCGCTATGTAAAAATAATATAGCAAGTAATAATGTTTATGAAACTTTATTAAAAGACATGAATGATTCAAATCTTAAAGTAAAAAAATTATAAAAACTAAAATCAAAAATGTGCGAATGGAAAGTCGGGAAATGTTTTGATTTATTGGTTCGCTTGAATTTCCTGTTTCAGTTTGAAAAGTTTGCATTTTAAACAAGAGCGTCTCTATTCTATATAAGAGCATGCCAGTAATAAGCACGTGTGTTTGTTTGTTAGCTTGGAGCATGCTCATTCATGAGCATGATCGAAATAAGCATGCTAACAACGAGCAAGTGCGTACAGTTGTTAGAGCATGCTCAAAAATAAGCACGTGTATCAGTACCTGAAGTCAATTCACGTTGTGAAAAATATTTAACTGTGGTTGCGCATATTTTATACGAAACGTATGTTTTTCCGAGAAACGATTCTCGACGTTTCGTTGAATTCTTATTCAACGTCATCAGGAGGACGACCTTTACCGGCGGAGGTAGAGGGCGAACTGTTTTTGAAGGCGTAAATTATATGCACTTTATTGTGGAGTGTTCACTTCTTCTACAATAGAGGTTGCCAGTGTGCAATATGTACTAGTTACGTCGGCGGACTTTACTGCGACTTCTCTCAAGGGTTGAATCAATATCGTAAGAACAGGGGGCCAAATACTTGACAGTTTGTAACTGTCATCTCTATTGAAATTGGGATGTTTGTATATTTCAATGGACTCCGTCACGAATCTGGGTATCAGGTGCGGTTCTGTTGATAAGATTTTTGTCTTGTCAAATCTGATGAAGTGACATCCCTTTGGATGCATGTTCGCAGATTGCCGATATATGTTTTTAATGGCTCAAATATGTTCCTTCAATCGTTTAGCGATATTGCGTTTGATTTGTCCCATGTAGAACGCTCCACAATCGCATGGCACTCTGTGCGCACACGGAGTGCTTCTCGGAAAAACATACGGTTCGTATAAAGTATCCGCAAAAAGTCACAGTTAAATATATCTAACGACCGTAATAGCAACCTTAACTCTTGTGAAAAATAGTTACCGGCTTTAAACAGGAGCTAATTGCTGTAAAATATTTTTAAAAGTAGAGTTCTACGCCGTGTGGCTCGGCGCCGATTTCACTTTCCTTAATTATATTGAAAACGGCGGCGGCCAAGAGGACGTCCTTGCCACGCACGAAAGTAAAATGATGCGAGCAGCTCGTTCTTGCTGAACAGGTTTCCATCTCCAGGTAAGTGGGCAACTCATCACTTGAATTAAAACGATGCGCGACAAATTCGCGGCAGAACGCGAATCCAATGCGGATGTATTAAATGCGCTAAGTTTCTGAGTCATCGCACGATTTTTAATTTACTTCGATTCTTCGACATGAAATTATAAACGCCATACACGGAAAAATATGTCACTACACTGAAAAAAAAGGGTGTGTATTTCTCTATTCCCGTACTCTTTTTCATTCCCGGGACTCGATTCGCAGCTCTAAATCATCCCGGGTCTCGTGATACGAGTATATTAATAAAAAATGTTGAATTAAAAGTTTTTTTTAATAAACATTAAAATTTTATTTAAATTAAATTTTTATTAATTTAACATGCGTATTGACAAAAAAGACTGTTTAAAAATACAGTTATAAAAAATTCTTAATATAATTTTTTATTTAATAAAATATAAAGATAAATCTAATTTGAATGTAATATTTATATTTTATGTACAATGTACATATTTACAATCAATCTATTATATTATATTATATTAACAAAAATAAAGTATTGAAATAAAAAACACACATTAAAACAATTTTATTTAAAATAAAATACCAAATTGTTTAAATTTACCTGATTCTCGATTTTGTACATATACCTATTTCCAGCAATTGAAAAAACTCTCTCTGTTCCAACTGATATCGGTTTTATTGTCAACAAGGAAGCGAACAATTTTGGTGAATTAATTGTACGCTCTCCTGTAGATTCATAAGCTTTTATTTCTTTTTAAAACTAAAATAATTTCCTAAAACATTTTTCTTTCCGAACATTTTTATTTTCGGGACATCGAAAATCCCATGTATTTCCAGGAATCCATTCCCGGGTCGACGCGGGTCAGAAACCCTAATACCTATGCATAGCGAACATAGCTGGACATCTCAAGGTGTACAAGACAAGCTAGAATTTCCACCAATGACAGTTTTCCATCACGGGATAAAAACACTAAAATACAAATTAAACACTACGCAGGTACCGAATTGCGTTTTGCTTTTATAAAAAAGAGAAAATGTAGCAGTAACCACGTAATTTAATTACCTTATGAACGCAACACATTATGAATTTATGAATGCTTTTATTAGATCCATGATCTGTGTTGACAGGTCAGTCCTGGTCTTGTGACGAGGACGTCCAGCTCTCTCTCCATCTCTTTGGTGGTCTCCCTGGCGGTCGGCGCCGCTCTGGAATCCCGAGCATCACGGCTCTGGGAAGTCTCGTCTGGTCCACATGGTCCCTCCAGAAATGCCTTTTCTGCCTGCTCCATCTTACAATGTCTTGTATGTCGCAGGTTCTGCGGATTTCCGCATTGGGTACTCTGTCTCTGAGGGTCTTGCCCGCAATCTGTCTTAGAGTCTTCATCTCGGTAGTTCTGAGGAGGTGTTTAGTTCTCACCGTGTCCGCTTTTGCTTCGATAGCTACAGTATGTCATGACAAGTCTTATGAATGTTTTATATATTCTGCGATCACAATTATATTATGAAAAATACATCAGCAAATAGAAAAAAATTAAATAACAGCTCCTGAAGCATATGCAATGTTCATAACACCGTTTTCAACAACTTGATGTCACATGGAATTTCTATTATACTTATATGTATAATGATGAATGCTGGGTGTAAGTATGTTTACTAGGGACGCTAATATGAGAATGAGATCGAAATGGGGGTATCTGCGGGACATTAAGATCAACCTTTCCCTAGTAGGTCCCTAGTGGTCCCAGACAGAGATGATATATATATTATAGACGTATAAAAAAAACCTTAATCCAGTAGTAATAGTGCAAAGATTAATTATTTAAAGTAATTCTTTAAAAAACACCTTCCGAACCAACGAATTATACAAACTGTTTCCAGTACCAAACGTGGGGTATATAGTAAAGAAAGCAATTAATAAAAATATGCAAAGAGAAAAATCTAAACCAAAACCTGGAATGCTGTAAACTGTAGTTTAATAAACTTGTCAAATGTTCTATTACTGAAATTTAAATGTTTTCGTACGGGCAATTTTTCACTGATTCGCATTCGACTTGGGAATTTCTTCCGCAATATTCGACCTGCACATTTTTACTTTTATCACGGAATAATAAAGACATTTGACATTTTGAACAAGGGCACCCGTCGCTCGAGGGCCTCTGCCACTGTGTGTGTCGCTAATTAGCAATAATTGCTGTACGCAATAGAAAACGATTTGGCAAGACTCTTTTGGAAGTGCGTGTGACTTCCATCACAATTTCTCGCAACTTCTCTCGCAACACAACAAGAGTCGCGGTGTCGTAACCCTTCGCACGGGAATCGCATTATTTCAGGTGTAACTCTCTATTTGTTTTTGCAATTACCTACTTAATTTTTTGATTTTGTAAATACTTCAAAGCAGTCGTTCCTACGCGAGGAAACATCCACCAACGCCAACGTGTCAAACAAATACTTCGGATGTGTCAGAGCGAAAATACGAAAAATATTACGAACAACCTTTACTTTCAGACATTGTAAAACTAAATGTAGAACTACCCAAATGCAGAACCACTATATTTATAAAGCCATTAACTACTACAATAACGTATCTATCGAGATACGCTGCATCAGTAACCTCTCCGAGCAAATCAAAAATATTAAAATTTTCCTAAAATCGAAGTTAAATTCATATAATCATTTAAACTTACAGCTTTTTTCAAAATACTTCAATACTTCATTATCAATTTACCTTTTTTACTTAAATTAAATTAACTTAAACTTTAATTCATTAATCATTTAAACATTATCAATTTACCTTTCTTACCGTATTAATAAATAACTCGCAAATGTACCTACCTATATATTATAATAATAAATAAGAACTGTGCCTCCCTCATCAGACTCAAGAGCTTCTCTTCACTGATGAGGTCTACATGACTATAAAGCATTTTAAAAAAATGTTATGTAAATATATAAGAACTGTATTTGTACCATATATTAAATAAATAAAATATAAAAATTCCCCCAGTGAAATTAGTCACACAAAATAAATATTTTTAATTTAATTTATTCTATTTTAATTGAAATGAGACACTAACAGAATACTACGAACACAACACATTAAAAAATATAATATTTATTTCAAACTTAACCCAATATCCTAATACGAGTGTGTTCAGCCTTTTCTGGCAACATGGATATTTTTAATGCATCAATGCAATGCAATGCAATCGTGTACGAATTGGTAGACGTCCTGCTCAGCGATTAAGCATGTATAGTGGAAGCGGCGAACATGCAAACAAAATAAAATTGGTAACAATTATTGAGACAGTAACACGAATATCTTCCCTTCTACTCCCGTCCCACATTCCCCTCCACCCTCTCCACTCGCTGTTAAAACTATTTTACTACATCACACTTGTTTTAATAAATTACCATATTCTAATAAACCATGTTTAAATAAATTAAAATATGTCTATTAAATTACTATATTCAGTGGAAAATTTGTAATTGGCGTAATTTTAATATCCATTATGTTATATTTGTTAATATGTTAATATGCTGTTAATTTTCGCTTCTTTTTTTTGATTATTCTATTTTTGCAATGGCGTATCCTACATATAAGTGGCGGGGTGGGTCATTATTCGTTAGAATCCATTATTTCCATTTTGACATTTTATTTTTATTTTTCAACAAACAGACCGTCAACAGGTCATTAATGACCCTTATAGATGGTCCTAAAGTGACATTAGAGTACACAGTAAGAACGTTTTGTGAACTTTTTGAAAATTACATAATTACAATGAACATTTTGAATATGAAATAATTACACAATACACTTTACGATAAATTGATAATAAGTACTTAATGAATAAATAATATACAATAAATAGTATAATAAATAAACAATATGTCATACACTTTTTATGATAAATAAAAAATAAAGAATGCCTTAATGGTAAAATGAATTGTAAATAATATTTACAAAAAATAAATAAATATCGGAAATCAATAATCCTAATTTAGGAATAAGTTCATGGTTAGAAAATTTTTACGTAATACACAATACACTTTTTATAAATAAATAATACATTAAAAGTAGAAAATATCTTAGTGATAAATAAATTGTAAATAAATAATTTATTCTTTATAAAATAAAATCCTTCAACTAAACAATAAAGATATTTGATCTTATTCTCCTTCTTTTCGCCTGTTATTCGTTCAGTGGACGTTGGCTATTATCAACACATTGCTTACTGAGGATCGGAAAAGCTCTACAGCAGACTATAGCCTCTTGACTATGGCCCTATAGACTATGGCCAAACTATAGACTCAAGGTTCTTCAGCCATGACGTTCTTCATCTTTCAGGACCTCGATTTCCAGAAGTCATTCCTTGCTTAAGTCCATCTTTCTCCCTATGAGATACAAGGTCTGATACTTCATAGGATGTTTCCTTACATGTACCTACGTGCTAGATGTAGGGGAATTTTTAATGTTTTAAATACTTATTTCTCTTTATTCATCAACGTATGCTTGAGCATATAACGTGCACAGCTTTATAGATTTTTCGCTTCGTAATTTATTTTCTTCTTTACTCATTTTGTATATTTCTAATTTTTTAATCGAAATCTTGTTAAGTCGTAGTTTCTATTTTATTTTTGACACTAGATCTCCAACATCTAATTGATTTTATTTATATGAAGACTGATCATTTACCGTTTTGTATAAAACATGCTATTTTAATGCGCCTGCATAATTATAAACGTATATAATGACATACGCTGAAAGCGTTTTATATGCACATTCACTAATTCCTACAAAGCCACACTTGTTTTGACAAGTGTAAGAAATCGTGGAATTTATACACCACTCAGTAACAATATGAAATCGTTACGCGCGACATTTGAAAGGATATTCACCTGCGAACTGAACGTTTCTACTCATTCTTAATAATTCGCCCACGAGTGCCAATTGACTTAATTTTATTCGTACAGCCTCGAAGAGATGCGGATAAATATATCGCGCAGTAAGAAGGTATTCCGTAAAATGTGTATATTTTTGCCGTGTGATACGCGTGGTTACGGCGTGATTTTTTGCCTAGTGGTTTAACATTACATTCCTTTAATGTGTTTACCAACTCGCTGTGTTCTTGTTGCGCTGTGTATGGATAGAAAGCGATTTTTCGGTCTCGCTTACCACTCAAGTTCAGTATTCTTTTGGACGCGAACGTGAACGTCGGCGAGTCTGTCTGGGCTTTTGTAATTAGTTCGAATAATATTAAAATCTATCTCGAAAAAACAATAGACAATCGTAGCTGAAACACATTCGAGTTAAAAGATTCAAATTTTGAATAAAGAATTTTTTTTAAAAACTGCAGTTTTAGTTCTGTGTTGCCAGAAAAAAAAAACAGTGGGTGATTGCTCGCATCGCGTACAAGGGTACGAGTGACATGTGTAAAGTTGTTTCGATGCTATGGTTGAATTAATGTTTTCATAGTACAGAAGACACATTGTGAGCCAGGATGATTTCCTGTCCCAAAGAAAATTTCACGAATATGCGACCGGTGAGTAAATTATAAATACATATTATATGATAAGTCATTAGACACAAAAGCTCACTTTACTGACGAGGTCTACATGATTAAAAAAGCTCAAAAAAAGTCAATGAAACAATTTATAATATAATAATGTAATGTATCGTCTCTGTATATATAATAAATCCTATGTGATGTTAAGTACATTCTGAAATAAGCGAATACAAAATGTTTTAAAAAATAATTGTACGGACTAGATTTATAAAAAATGTTTTAAATAATTACTAGGCAGACTTTCCAGATGAACGGCGCTGTTTTTTTTGTCTATCGTCGCTGTATTTATAATTAAGCCTATGTGACGTTTAATACATTCTCAGATGAATGAATCAATTTGTCAATTTTTCATATAAATAATAGAGATATACTAAAAAAAAACATTGCCGTTCATCTGGCAAGACTGCCTAATAAATACTTAAAATATTTTTTATAAATCTAGTCTATGCAGTTGTTTTTTTAAACAGTTGCGTTCATTTATCTCAGAATGTACTAAAACGGCACATAGATTTAATTATATATACAGCGACGATATGTCCATTACTTATATGAAAAATTGACAAATTGATTCTGTGTATGTACTAAACGGCACATAAGATTTATTATATATACTTACAGCGACGGTTTACCATATATTATACAAATAAAAAAAAAATCTTTTATAGTTTTTACAAATTTCGGATGTTTTTATATTTCATAGGTAAAAGCTTTATTTAAAAGTTTCTTAAATTGCTTTTATTTGAAATTTAAAAAAACGCGAAATGTGTCTGCTATTTGTGGAAATAAAAATATTATTCCATCATATGTGTATAGATTGGAAATAATGACTATGAATATAATACTGAGGTATTTTTATAACAATATATTGCAAATTAGACAAGAATAATTTAAGCGACTTATTTCTTTATGACATTTCACCCGGAAATAATCGATTTTTCTCCGAGATTATTGTTTTTTATGTATTTTTTACAAATATTTCTTCTTATATATCTTTTCAATATTTTTAAGTCTAATATAAAAAAATAATTCGCAATTGGCATAAGGAATGTAGGTACTTAAAACACTTGTGTTAAGAAATCATTATTTTAAACCAGTTTAAATATAATTCAAAATAATCTCCTGAAGTAATAATTAATTATAATATTATTTACTAAAAACTATACAGGGTATTTATTAGCCAGTAGCAAAAACTTTGGGAATTTTCTTCATTCAATTTTGAATAGAAAATATTATTTACACTTTGGGTGAAATATCGCGGGTTACGAGATAAGCGACATGAAAATTTGCGTTTTCTTTATTTATATTTCTATAAAACAATGGACTATCACAAACTTATATGATAACTAACAAATTAAATCATACAGACTCCTTTAAAATATCTAATTTTATGGTTGCATTATTAAAATAATAAGAATAAAGTAAGGTAAAGTAGTAAAGATAAAGAAATAAAGTAAATAAGAAAAAATAAAGTAAAGTAAATTAAAGTAAAAAAATAAGTAAAGTAAAGTAAATTAAAGTAAAAGTACATTAGATTAAATGTTAAAAGTATAGAGTAAGGGTCATGAGGTTAATGAGTGATCATCGATCGTTGGTCATTGGATTGGTTTGTAATGTAAATGTTACATTAAACATAAATAAATTGAATCGAAATTCATCAGCTTCTTCTTCATCAGCCTTCGTCTCTCCACCGCTGGATATAGGCCTCTTTCTTCTCTTTCCATCCTTCCCTGTTTGCAATTGTAGCCATTTCTTTCTCCTTCTTCTTCTGAAGAAGAAATTCAATCGAATTGAACTGAAATCAATTTCAGATTTCTATCTCGATCCAAAAGAGAGTTGCGAGAGATTGAAAATGCGAAAAAAATCGCAGCTACCATGTGCATCGCGAGCGCGCAAAAAAGCCGCGCGACCCAAATAGCGGCGTCGGCCATTAAACACCCGAGTGTTCATCTCTCGCCTATGATCACACACCATTTTGCAATAAATACCCGGAGAGAAAATCTCGCGCGGCCGATGTGTGCCCGGCAGACGCTAAAAAAGTGTTGTATAATACGAGTTTTCACTTTCGTCGGCCGCCGAGACGAGGATCGTCGAGCACCTTTGGGCGCGTTTTTTTATGTAATAATTCTCGGCCACACTAGTAAATCATTCGCGACAAGTTGTATCGACATTTTGGTTGGGTAACGCGTTGGGTAACGGATTATTCAATAAATACATTTTTACATTTTCAACTATCGCGAGATTGCGGCGACGTTTGGAAACGTTTCTGCCGCTGGGAATGTTAAAAATACGATAAACATTATTGTGGCGATTTGACCAATAATAATAAGTTACACAAGGAAATTGCTACTTATTCTGCGACAAGTCTATTAATTTCATTAGATTTAAATAGATAAAATGAAATTTAGATCTTTACATCTTTACACAATGATGGCAATAAAAGCGCGAGAAACAATTTCTCTTCTAAAAAGGACACGCGTTGATTTGTCCATCATTAATTAATAAAATTGGAATACGTCATACTGCATTCAAAAATTAAAATATAAGTCTATCTGTCTGTTTGCTTTCAATATAATCCTGCAAACTTTGATCGATATAACATCGCTGTATATATATTTAAGCCTATGCGCCGTTTTAATACATTCTGAGATAAACGAATGAAACTGTTTTAAAAAATAATTGCACAGACTAGATTTATAAAAAATATTTTAAATAATTACTAGGCAGGCTTGCCAGATGAACGGCAATGTTTTTTTTAGTACATCTCTATTATTTATATGAAAAATTGACAAATTGATTCATTCATCTGAGAATGTATTAAACGGCACATAGGCTTAATTATATATACAGCGACGATAAATTAAATTTTGCATGGTTACGTTAATTATTACCATATTATTCAGATTTTAATATATCATAATATTCCGATATTTTCTTCAAAAAATAACCTAACGTAAAAGTCTAGTTTCAATTACTCACTGCAAGCGCCTAGTTAAGAGAACTCGACAACAACATATACATGTATAACAAAACATATATACATAACCCGACATAAATGTTATGTAGAACCTTGAGAGAAACATAGTCACCAACACTATTTTTTTAACAGAAATCAGCATCTATCCTCTATTCCCTAATCGCCTATTTAAAATTACAGCTAAATAAATATGAAACCGGCAACATGCGAATGTTGCGAATGAAAACGAATCGCCATAAGTTAGATTTTTCTTTGTAAATCATTCGCCTCATGTCTCGGCATGAAACAATATTTTAATCATAATGTTGATCTTCCACTCTCTAGACAAGGCATCATCGGAAACAGATTTTTAATAGTTGTACAATTTCCTGTTTTGCTATGTGCGGAGAAATTCTTTCGTTACGCAAGTAACCAGAGTTCAAGAACCATAAAATATATTAATACTGTCCGCCTCGGAAAAAAAAAACATTCGCTTAGTAGATTTTTTAATCTTTGTAATTAGCAGGCTGTCTGTCTGTTTCACAAATAGACGAACTGACTTGTTAACTGGTCGTGTGCCGGAACGCAGATTTGCGCGAAAACTTTTGTACCCTCTATGTAGGGTTGCCAACCGTACTCTAAAATAGAGTATTGTACTCTATATCATGTAAGCGTACTCTATAATCTATAACACTAATAGAGGACGCTAAAATACTCTTTTTTAACAACGTTTACTATACTAGTGTCAGTCACGCATATATGATGCATAACTATTATCGTAACCAAAAAAATCGACTATTTACTTTTAATATGCTGGTATTCCCAAGTTGGGAATCTCTATTCCCCAAGCCGTACTCGGACGTTTCTGAACGCAGCCACTAATGTCAATCTGTGATGTCAATGTCACAAGTTGCTTTGAGGTTACGTTTATTTTGTCGCAAGAAAAAGTGAACTTAGAGTAAGAATGTTTGGAGTCGTACAATTCTTTTAAAAACAATGAAAAATTGTTATGTGCTGCAAAAAGTAACAAAAAATCCCTTTTCAAAAATTCGAAATAAATGATACTCTTTTTTATAATTCCGTGGGTACTCTTTATTTACCTCCTTTGAAATCAGATGTACTCTATTTCAGACTATTTCTTCTAATAAAAGTTGGCAACCCTACCTCTATGTGCCGGAGCGCAGATCTGCGCTCCATAGACACGTATGCGAATTCGGCCTATTTTACCTGCGTTTATGGGTTTTTAAACCTTATTATTGATTGTATCTCAAGTTTTTGAATGAATGAACGAGTTCTATTTGTCAAGTAATCTCATTTGGCGCGCAAACCAGACAAAAAATCATTCCAAATGTCGTCTTGGAACCGCGCATTAATTGTGTTATTTACCTGGTAAAAAAAGTGTTTTATTAAAATAAAAAATAAGTTTTTTTATATTCTTTGATAAATTTAGAACGAAAATATTGAAATACAATATCATTAGTGTCATGTCTTCCATGGTTTTATTCGATAAACATGTGCGTACATTTTTGACAGTAAATTTCGTTAATTATTTTCATAATGAATGAATAAGTATTTATTGTACAAGTAATAATTGAAATATAAGTAATTATTGAAGTCTGTGTATTGAGAAACTAGAAACTGCAGCTTCTAAGCGATTATTGTTGATTTTTACCTTCCTACGAATGTAACCATCACATTTTTACATTTTTATCTTCCTATGAATGTAACCATCACATAAAAGTGTCGTAAAAAACAGCAATCGTGCGCGAAATTGTGCGGCAGGCAGGGTACATTCCGCGTTACGTACGGCCGGCATACGACCGGTTAAAAATGAATTAAAGCTTGTTATTGATTGTAATCAAAGTTATCGTTATTAATTCCCAAACCTATAAAACCCACAATCATGATCATGTATCAAATATTGTAACAGCAGGCAGATGATTAATTTATCTCCAGTATATTATATTAGTATTGATATATTGTGATAATTAATATTATGTACTTATTGTTTTTCGTATTATTGTTTGGGAGAGTGTTGATTTAAAAGCTGTCTTTCATACTTTGTTCTTTACTTTTTTGTTTTATAATTAAATATTGTTGATATTTATTATTATTTAATTATTGCTTTTCATACTTTGTTTCTCACTTTTTTGGTTTATTGCTCCTTTTTATCTCACACTGTCGGTTAGATTAGCGTAAGATTTGAAATCATATTGGTATATGATGAGTCGTTCTTAATTGAGCTCCAGTTGAATATTTCAAAATTACGTTGTTTTGTTGATTTATTGTAATTGAGAACTTGTGAATACTCTGTATAAATAAATAAATCTCTTTTTGGGTTTTAAAACGTTTTATCGAAATCTGCGAAGGTGTTTGCTCAACCGCTAACCAGGTGCTGAGTAACTCATTAAAATGTCGTTAGGCGTGCTGTATTTACCGGGGCTCGATTGTGAGAGCTCCTCGCACGTCCTTGATCGATCGGCGGAAGAATATCCGCGTAGGAAGGTAGCCGGCAGTACCTACTGTGTACACAGAAACCTTGGTCCACACTGCTAGCGCACTCGCCTCTCTGTTCGATGTGAGGGTGCGCGCGCACAGTTGAAACTTTGATCTCACACCTCTGAGATTTGTAGCGGAAGGTCGAGACTGAAGACCCCACGGCAAGAAGTTGTTAACTAACATTCAAGTCATTTTGAGATAATTAGACATTTGCTTTTCGCCTTTGAAAAATATGTTTTATTGCTAATTCAATATTAATTTTTATTGATTTAAAACTAAAACATCAAAAAGGTATATACAAAGTAAAAAAAACGCATTTATGCACAAAAAAATAACAATATACTAACTTTCCCTAAAAAAATGTAGTTAACGATCATTTTTTCGCCTCTGGAACTCATTTTTAATAGAATAACACCTTTTTAAAATTGGTAAAACACGAACATCAAATGCTATCCGTTTTTACCATCCATTATCCAAAATTACAAAATACCTGGCATGTTAATTAATAATAAAAAACATGGTATGTACCATTCGAAATTATTGAAAAATAATATATAAGTACATATTATAATAGTCTTCAAATAAAAACAAATATCTGACAATACTGCCAGAGTAAAATTTATATTAACTATAAATATTCCAATCAAATTAAAAGGCGTGTTAATTTCAGAATGATGGCATGAACATGTTATTATTGAAGATAACATGTTCTTCCCATTAGTAATTGATTTGATTTTTATGAAAAAGTGTAGTTAACATATTCATCCCTATGATTTGATTTCTTTTTATTTTTAAGTTCTGAACTTATTTCCAATGGAAATAGCGTACAATATTTAGTTTAGACGGCTAATTAACTCATTTTTGACAAAAATGTTAGTTAACAACTTCTTGCCATGGGGTTTTCATTCCTTCCTCTTGCAAAATACAATACACCACGAAAGGGCTTATTCCTTTATAATTCTGCACTGTCCTTTAAGCGTGTATTGAAACCAAAATTTCCAACCTTTTTTGATGTGTAACATCTTTCTTTTCGCTTTCCTGCAATCTGTGTCAATGACATCGAAAAAAACGCGTAACAGGAAATAAGACGCTAAGGGAAGCGCGCGCGATGGAAAAAATTATCGTTTATAAAAAAATCAATGTCCAGCAAGTGGCATCACAGCGAAGACGCACACTTCCAACATCTGACGCTTCTGATTTTGTATATATGTTGCGCGTCTTGTGTCAAGCGCGTGGACGTTGTAACTTTGATATATTTTGGTTTATATCTTCGAAACTATCCAATAAATACTTAATTTTTTTTTACAATAATGTAAACAATAACTAGCCTTAATGATTTACATTCTCAAATTTTGTGTAATTTAAGTGATTATTTTTAAATATTTATTCAAAGTTTTCATACAATATGTATGGCGGCACCGCTACCGCCATCAATGAAAATAAATAAAAATATTTGATTGACCAAACAAATTTCTAAATAAAAATGCGTATGTAGATTAAGGTACCTACCTAGTGCGGCAAAATTCAATAATAAATAAATGCACATACATTTTCTCTACTTGCATTTACTAATTAATAAATATACAGGTATTAGCTTTTTTAAATTTTGATGTTAATTTCTGTTGCAGCTCAATTGATATTTTTAATTGTAAGATGTCAAATATTACACATCATATGCGACTACTGTAAGACTCGCTCGTTTTTTTTCTTTTTTTCTTTCGGTTTTATTTTTCGGAGACGTTTTAGCGTATAATTGAGTTATTAAAAGATTTTTTCACGACCGGACACTCATTATTTTTGTTGTAGAGATATAACATATATTACGCTGTCAAGAGATACCCGGCGTTTTAATGTCATATATAAATTTTATACATCCTTGCTTCCAAAATGAGTGTTTGTCGCATCGTCTTTCGGACAATCACTCGTTCTAACGTATATTCGAATGCAGTTTTTCTCTGACTTCTCTCTTCCGACCCACTTTATAAAATAATCGTTAAATAAATTAAGACCGGTACAGAATGCCGTGATGAAATGTGACCTTCCATTATAATTGCTTTCCCCAAAAATGTATACCAACTTTTTAAAGTCTATATAAGGAGTGGCGCGAAAGTTAAGAAAATTAAACTTAAATTTAAGAAAGTTTATTAGTTAGTTAGATAGGACCAAATTTTTAAAATTAAATACTTACAGCGCGACAGCAACTTTTAAATTCATAATAAAAATGAATTTGTTTGTTTTTAATTTGAAATATGCATCTTTAGAACAAAAACATAATATCCACTCATTTCTTATAGGTACCTACGAAAAACGAAATTGACACATACACACACAATTAAATTGAGATATTATACAGGGTGTCTCATAGCTAGAAGCAAAAACTTTACATTTAGATTCCTGCTTTGATAATGAGTCGAAAATGTTTAAGCAACAATGACCTAATATCAATAGTCAATATCAATAATCAAAATTTGCATACGTTTTTTAAATATTTCTGACATATTTTTTTGTAAAAAGTTGAACTATTATCACAGTATTGATATAGACATGGTTGCTTGAATATTTTCAACTCGTTATCAAATCAGGAATCCACCTGTAAAGTTTTTGCTATTCGATGTGAGAAACTCTATAGGTATGTAATGTTAATATGTAGTACAATTTTAGATAATCTAATTCATCCATGAAGATTGTAACTTTATATGGACTCTGCTTATGATAGCTATTGTGGTCATCGAGGCTGAAGTGACAAAAACCACTCTACTGAAGAACAGTCTAGATGAAATTCTAACATTAGATATATGACGGTCGATGAAGCCCATGACTACATATGCATTATTTATATAGAAGTTTGCTCTTACTTCAAAACTGCGAATGGCTATTGCCTGCCCAACGTAAATTGGCGTGCGGCGACTTTGGAACTAAAACCCGCCCCGCCCGCGCCCGGCGGTAACCCCTCGCCCTGGCATTCAGTTCAATTTCGGGAGCTGTGACATCTTGATTACCAATATACACTGAATTATTATGTCCAAATCGGTCCGGGATGGTGCAAGAACAATTGCCAATGAGGTATTAAAGTTTTGCGAAGCTGAAAAAGCAAATAATGGACCGATATTACCGTATGACAGTTTGACAGATAGAGCGGCCGCCGCGGAGCGCGCTGTTACCCGACCAAGTTTCTATTGAAGGCTCTGACACTGGTCACCGGACATTCTGTACATTATGTATTGTGTAATAAATTTACACCCTGGCAACTTCTGTTACGCGACAGTGACGCCCTCCCTCGCACGCCAAGTTATGGTGGTATGTCTATATACTTTTTACCGAGCTCAAGCGCCATCATCTCGCTGTTCCGAGTTTGGTTTGTTCTCTTCAAAGAGCGGTGGGCGGACGGCAGCTTCGTTCTTCAGAGCGGCCGGATAGGATCCCAAACAATGCGGTGATTACATTACGTCTGTTGCGCAATCGTCATCAGATATGCGCGTTATTCAGCCGAACGATCCTTCCAGCTTCCAGCCATTGTGCGGCCGGCGTGAGATACGACTGCCAACAATGGCACTTTATTTGCTTCATCATTCAAATCTGTTTTTTTAATCGATTGTTTGTTCGCCTGCCTGGCGCAAAAAACGTTGGATGTATATATACCACACGACTTCCTTTGCGCTTCCACAAACATCCATCCACAAACAAACATCGTTCAGAGATCAGAGGGGGTATCGGCGTTTCCACCTGGCGGATTGTTGCAAAAGTTGTTGTGCGTGTTCGTTGCGGCCGATGGCAATCGGTTTTCAAACATTTCAAATTATAAAGGGATGCTGTTCTCTGATGGTGGGATTTCGTTCCAGTTCTTGAATAGTAAAGAGCTCTGGAATTATTTTAATGGAGGTGAGAGATTGGCGCTGGGAATCGAAAACCAAACAGCAGAATTACCAAGATGAATAGGTCTGGGCTGGGCATTGAAAATAAAGAAATCCCAGTATGCCTGAAAAGAAAAATGTAACATGTATCCTACCGATGCTGACATACGGCCTAGAAACAGTAACACTAACAGCAAAAAGCATACACAAATTAAAGTGTACACAGCGGGCCATGGAAAGGCAGATGCTCGGCGTGAGCCTTCGAGATATAATCAGAAATGAAGAAATAAGACGCCGGACAAAAGTTGCTGATATTATGGACCGTACTGCGAAATTAAAATGGCAGTGGGATGGACATAGGGCTCGGCAGGAGGATACTAGATGGGCACCCAAAATCTTACAGCGGAGGTCCCGGACGAAAAGTAGAAGCGTCGGAAGACCTCCCAAAAGTTGGTCTGATCACATAATTCAGCAAGCAGGAAGAACCTGGATGCAAAGGGGGAGAAACAGAGATGAGTGGAGGAAAATGGAAGAGGCCTACATTTAGCAGCGGAGGGAAGAAGGCTGAGGAAGAAGAAGAAGATGAGAGATTCATCAAGCAATTGGAAATTATAAAACCGTTAAGATCGCTAGGTACCTACCTATCCATTGATTTCTGCTGACCCTAAAAATACAATACGTAAAGAATGACAGTTCTCTCCGTTTTGAGTCTCGAGAGCAAAGCTTCATTCACGTATTCTAACGGTATAGTTATACTTATATATCTAAATAATATTTCATAAATAATTACTTTAATTAAGACTCTCAGCATCCAAGAAACCGCACGGCAGCATCCGGGCATCCCATAGCAACAAAATAACAATATTTGACGGAATAATTTTAAATAAAAGAAGACATCGAATCAATAGTTTTGAATTTTCGTCATCATTGACGGGATTCATCTAGTATTTAATAATTTTGTTAATATCTAATAATCCTGTTGCTTGTTTTATTTGGAACCTTACTAGAAATTAATAAACTAGTTTATAGGTATATGATATTTTTACACCCATAAATACCTAGCGTGATAATAACTGATTACATTTAAAGTGATTTTTAAAAAAAAAAATAAAGCAATTGTTTTTTGAATTATTGTTTTTATCTTATTCTACGAACTAGGGGTTAATCTGTCCATGGACGTCATGATTTAATAAATTATAGAATCAATTAAAAAAAAGCTATAAACCAACATAGAAATGTATTTTCTTGCCTTTATAGAATTAGCGAATAACATTTGCGTGAAATTGCTATAAAAAGAACTGCCCATTCATACTGTAAATTATATTTTTAGCTTCCATAACCTATTTTTTGATCAGTATCATAAATTTATACTTTATATATTATTACATTACATTAAATAATTAAAAAATATTGATTATATTATTTATATACATATATGCACTTCTTTTATTTGATTAATTCCACCAACATGTTTCAGAAAACCTTTCCATCGTCAGGGTGTTGTATAACTGTCAAAATATCAGAATGAAATGTCTTTTTCTGAAACATGTTGGTGTAATTAATCAAATAAAAGAAGTAGATATATACTAATAATACAATCAATATTTTTTTTTAAATGTTAATCTATAATGTTGGTGAATCAATTGAAAAACTATTAAATAATTATTTTATTCTTTGTCGGAAAACCGAATAGTTTTGTTTAGAATCATAAACACATGTTACAACAATCTCCGAAGATGATAAACACAACTTTCTTGCGGGGACCGTGCAGAGTGGAAGTAAAACATACGAATCTGCCACGCGATACAGCCGATCATCTGCGGCGGAATCTGCAACTCGACTGTGAAGTTAGAAATGGAATGCGCCAAACGTCTCGAGAATATTCGTGAGTTAATACGAAAACGGAAAAAATCAGATGGGACAATGCAAACCTACAGGCTGATCTAAAATAAACGGGAAATATTAATGAGAGACAACAATGATCGTAACGAGATCGGAATCCCTTGGAGATGAGACGATACAATTAATTAATTTATTTTATTGTTTATTTTACATTTGATTTAATACAAGAAACTAATAACTGCAGCAATAGGTAAAACCTGTTCTGAGGCAGTTATTCTCATTTGCTAGTTTTGTATTAGTAACAAATAACAATGGTAAAGAAGTATAAACGTAAAAAAGAAAGCAGAAAGTATTTAGTAATATATATAATAATATACATAGGAGTATACTTGAAATTATATAAAGCAGATTTTGCCTATTTAGAGGTCAAGGGCGGATCACTTCTTCAGCATACCTTCTACCTGATATTTTTATAAAATTAGTGATAAAAAGGTTTGTGTGTTGTAATTTCTTTAGTTTCATTTGGTAACTTGTTAAAAACAGGCGGGGCAGTGAAATTAAATTGTCTTTGTTCAAAAGACGTATTCATTTTAGGTACCTCGATATTAATTTCTCTTATTATAAATTAATGTAGCTCTCTTTATAAAGAGGCGTTTATTGTGCTTGTGAATATTTTTCTAAAATATAACCAGCATGTTTTTCAGCATGCTTAGATAGTCGGCAGGAATAATACTAAAATATTGGATTAAAAGTTCACGCATTCGTGGTAGCCTGGGTGTCACATAAGCAGTAAGCTGGAGGAACGACAATTGAGATGGTATGGGCATATAAGGCGAAGACCACTAGACCACACTGTGAAGCAGGCAATGTCTATGGAGCTTCATCGACAGTCATCCAGAGGAAGACCAAAGAACTCCCAGATGACCCAATGCTCCAAAATACTACAGAAAAACGGCCTGGATGAAAGCGGTACCCAGAACCGAAGAAGATACAGCCTGAGAACGAGAAGAGCCGACCCCAACAGCCTACCTAGGCAATGAGTTGGAACAGTGCATGGAAGAAGAAGAACAACATTCAATCACAACTTCATCCATCTTAATTGGAATTAATTGGAAAATTTTATAATTATTTAATTTGTTTCCTGTACACATCGTGATACTCTTTCTCCAAGTCATTGTGCATTGTAATAATGTAAATAGTCACTGAAAGGCATTTTCATTATTCAATGATTATTTCATCTTCCTCAAACATGAACATCTAAGAAATCGGGACAAAATATGAAGTACGATGTTTTTGTGGCAGTGTGGCTCTCTTTGTGGCAAATGCCAAACCTCACCAGACATCGGTGATTGATTCAGAATCTTATAGAAACAAAGAACAAACCCTTAGCACAGCCAAGCCTTGAACTCGAGCCATTTAATGGCGAGGGAGTGTGCTGAGATTATTGAGTTCTCAAATGTAAAACGCCCATTACTTTTGCCTCGAGAAATTGAAGTTTCAAATTGTTTTTGCATGTAGAATGCATGACATAATCTACATGTCTTATTTGTATATTCCATAATTGCACGGATATCAAAATTTTCCATGAATATTTTCTGATGATTTGACGAAAACAGGTATCCAAATGATAATGGATTTGGCGTGACGCAAATAGCGAAACCAGTTTGCGTTTCTTGAAATCTTCACCTTTGTAACGAGAAAAGGTCAAATAGTTGTGGAGTCGAAACACAAAGAGAAAGGGCGCGTGCTTGTACTTCGTATCCCTTTATTTGCAGACATCATTACATGGAATGAAACAAGCCCAGTTTCAATCTCGCAGAAAATAACACCTTGTTTCACCGCAATTTAATATGCCGGCACATGATTACGGTGTCACGTAAACACCTAAATATTTTGTGGTTTACGGCTGTTATATTTTAACAGTTTCATCTGAAGTGCGTCAATAATAATGTGATATTATAGACGGGCTTAACACGACTATTGGTGGTATAACCAAGATAAGAGGAGACAACTAGTGATGGTACTAAAATTTTAACACAAAATAATCCCCTTAACCGCAAGCTGAGGATAAAGTTGATTTCGTTTGCACTTAACTGGGTTTTATGTATCTTTCTCTAGGTCTAATATAAATACATTTATTAAAGTATAAATACATTTTTTAAAGTACATAAACACCGCCATTTTACTGGTGACATATTTCTGTAGGGAATTTTTCCAGTAATTATGATTATTATTATTATTATGCACATTAAGCGATATATCAATGGATAGGTATGTCGTTTAATGTGCATACATTGCAATTTATCTCATATTTAATTTGGTTACATTTTTTCTGTTTCTAAACATTATATTGTGTAATATCTTCACTAATGTGAAGCTACTCACCTCCTCACTTGCATATCCTAGTGAGATGAACAGCCATAATTTTACTATTGTAAATATTTTTGTGAATGAATAAAATAAAACAAGATGGTGAAACGGCCCGTGTTGCCGTGATCCAAGCCAATTTTTCATAAAAGTTTGATAAGAACTACCTACGGGAATTATCGTAATCATAAAATCTGGAGAATGATTTAGAGGTGTCCTGTTCTTGATCGAAGAAATCGCATTAAAATTTTCCAGAAATTGCCTCAAAATGTTCTATTTGTATTTACAAAAAAACCTCTTTAAATGATTTTGAAATGTTTAACGTCATTAAGAAAATATGGTTTCTCTTTTGCATATTGAAACTACGATTTATTTTAAACTTAAATTTATGTCGAACTATTTGAACGTACGTAGTTGAATTTAAAAATTAAAAGTAATTTCTTTTGCAATGTGTAATTCTTGTTTTTGCGAGCTTTGAGATTTTATTATTTAATTAATCGTATACGCATTTTCCAAAAGGCATCCGGGGCCATCTTTGAGCATAAAGTACCTACGTATGTAATGATCTTTCACAGTTATTCACAAATGAGTCAGTCGAGAATTGCGGGAAATCTGACAGATCAACTGCCATTAGTCTTAGCTTTGTGATAATGATAATACATACACGAACCTTATAATTTCATACTTGTCTATAGGCGTAGTTTAATACGTTGAGTTTTCACCGATAACTTTCACGTTTCGTTACCCGCCTGACTACAAGACGACAAATAAATGTATGATGTTTAATGTTAAAGATGTTGTCTTCAAGATAATCCAATTCTAGATTCGATGTGGGAAAAGTGTCGCGTTGAACGAGTCGACCGGCTCATGTTAATCCGGAGATGTCGGGCGCCCTGGTGTATGATTCCATTTAAATTGACTTTTTACGGTAATCATATTCTCTCAAGTAGAATTTACATATCGGTTTCAGATTTCTTTACACCGAGCCAAGCTAAATTAGCTTTCTCCGCCCGTCAATGCCGCTTCAGGTAATTCTGTCAATCCATCGGCTTGCGGCCGTTCTGGCGGCGTCGTGTACGGACACATGACTTCCTGAATTCATACACGGAGCATGCGATGCTCATTATGAATGTACGAGACGTATACTCACGCGATAAGTATGCTTCTCTTCCAACACTATGCGGGTACAGTAAATAAATAAATTTATGGCAATGCATTAAGGTAGTCGCTTCTGTTGAGCTTTCAAAAACTATAAATCTTTGACTAGCTACGAAAGTTTTCATTTACGGTAATAGGACAACAGTTATAAGAAGAAAAAATATAAAAAGAAAACAGACAATCACTGTCTCAATTGTTAATTGCTAGGAAAGATTATATTAGCTAAACAAATTAAATAAGTAAGTAACAAGCAAAATAATAAATTTTTAAGGAAATGACATTTTACCTTCTGTGTGTACTTTTCTGGGATATTCTGCCGTGTATATGTGAACTCTGCAGGGTCCATCATCAGGGCTGATGTGAGAGGTCACATATGCACGGCAGAATATTCCAAAAAACTACACACAGAAGATTTTGAACGGCCACGTGAAAACTTGAGAACATTTTTATGACATTTTATGTCAGATTTTGTTATTTTTCAGATTTTTTTTCCGATAATTAAAATAAGACAAAAAACTTGGAAAGATATCCAGAAAAATATCGTTAAGTAAAGCATTCTACCGGAAATAAAATGTTCCGGGTTCAAATCTTGGTGGTGGCTATATTTTTTCGAAAGATGATTTAGGGAAATATACCTAGTTAATTTAATACATGAAGGAATCTTCAGATCTTTTCTTCAGTTTAAGCATATTTAAATACAGAGCACAACTCATGAGATACACAATACGTAGATTTAAATAAAATTTAGAGGCTAATAAGAAAGTTATAAGTTAGAGGGAGGAAATCACTCGCTCAAATATTTTTAATGGAGCCTCAAAGTTAAAAAGAAAGTTATTTTAGGTATAAAAGAGGTCGCAGACAGCTGAATCGAACCGGAAGAATACCTGAATGGAAAGATATTTGAATAACTATATCTAAAAACAATACGGTACAAGTTTGTTTTTATGAAAACAAGTAGGTATACCGCTAAATTTCATATTCTACTTGCCAATCGAAAGTTAGTCTCGTTTCGAAATGATATTGTAGATTAATAAAACGTAGCTATTAACTTCAAATACAAATTCGAATAATGATTTATTTCTTAATGAACTTTTAACGATGTTGATTATTCACTAAATAAAACATTTGTTTTGAAATACTTTTGTTTGACGACGTATAATTCAAGGTTAATGTTTAACGGCAACTATTGACAAATTTCATTCTTAAATTAGTTATGTGCGAAGAAAATTTATTGCTACGTTTATAAAACTTTCTTTATTATTTTTAAATGTACGAAAATTGCTTTGACTCTGTGATTTGAATATGATGAATATGTTTTTAGAGATGTGTGAAGTTTACGCCTGGCATTGAAATAGAAAAAAACTGTTACAGGTTCACACTAAACTTAATAAAATTATAATTAAATTGAGATGCATCTATATAACTTGTGCATTAAAAGAGGTCAGTAAAATAAATTTGGATAAATATTTTAAATGTAAAAGTTACAATAGCAGAAAATAATATTCTAGAAATCCTTGGAATACAAAAAAATGTCGTTAGTGGCTGTTTGAAAAGAATCGTGACCTTAAAAGTATTTTTGCTAAATACATTCAGATTTCTAATGTTATTAAAATAGTGGTAATTGTTTGATAATAATTGTCTGGCGAATGCGATAAATCCTTTTGAAGGCCGATTATAGTTATCTGCTTGTTATCGTTGGAAGATAAATAACTGCAATTTACTTGAAATATTTAACGGTTTTTCACAAAAAGAATACAATTTATTTAATTTTATATACTTTTTACGGTTTTGTTTATTTTTTCATATACTTATATATATATATATATATATATATATATACTTTATTGATATAAAAATATATAGCTGCAATGCCTGTGATGTGTATTGCAGAATGTACTGTAGTTGGAAGTTCACACACATCTTTGAAAAATACGAAGAAGCGATTAGCCTCTTTCATTATTATAGTATTAAAAATTTGTTGTGCTTTAGGTCCGAATCGAATCTCTACGTTAACAGGCAATTTTATTTTGATAAGTTAATAAAATCGGTTGGTTTATTCATCTCCCTATACAGCGTAAAGACAATTTTTAATGAGTGACCCACTGCTAAGTGTATACTGATTTTGACCCGCGCTCGGCGTCAAAAGCGTGTACCCGTTTTCGAGGTTGAAAATAATATAAAATAATAAAACAATTGCTAATTCTAGAATTTAGATCGGCATGATTAGGAAATGAATCATGAAGAAATGAAATGTTGAACGTAAAATGACTCAAGAAGCAATATTAAATTATCGGGCGCACTGGAAATATTTTAAAAATGAAATCTTTCATTGAGGCGGCGATTGAAAGTTTTTAAAAACTGGCTCATCTGAATTAACAGCTCGTGAAATTGGTCAAATTAAATAGTGTTACGAAGTCGCGTTCTGTAAACAACACGAAGAAAAAAGCGATTGAATTATGTTATTAATTATGTGGTAGATTGACTATAGGCTATAGACTATAGACTATAGGCGCGGGCGCTAAGTGTGTCTTCACAATTCAACCTCAAAACACTTTAAAATGACATTAGTCGCTTACGAGCATCAGAGGGAGCGATTATTTTGAATCAGAATCAAAATGTAAAACTCATTGGTTTGGTATTTTAACAGTTTTTTTTTAAATAAACAGAGATGCGAACACGGAATACGCGTCACATTAATGTTCCTACTATTTTCAAACTAAGGTAAACGGTTGTACTCTGAAAATAGGACTAATTTACTGGTATTCTGGAATGAAGCTCGAACCATCAATCACTGGATCACT
Source organism: Agrypnia vestita (assembly GCA_016648135.1). Classification (NCBI taxonomy): domain Eukaryota; kingdom Metazoa; phylum Arthropoda; class Insecta; order Trichoptera; family Phryganeidae; genus Agrypnia; species Agrypnia vestita. The sequence continues at coordinate 25,988 of JADDOH010008121.1, forward strand.
AGACAAAAGTCATAACCACACCAACAAGCTACTCTCAAATCGTCTAATCACAAAGGTGCTGCTTAAGTATTAAAAATATTGCATTTATATGGGGAATATAACGACTTATTACATACTTAAGAACCATTTGTGTAAACATTTTGAACTATGGAGGGTCTTAATGTACATAATCACTTTGAAAATTGATTTGTTCCATATCTCTGAGAGGATTTTCCGTGGAAGGATTCTCCTACACCCTTGATATAAATCATTTTACATATGTATATATTAACTGAAAATTTGTAACATTTATGATTTCAATGTATGTTTGTGATGTAAGTGTTGTATTAAAAATAAATTGACTTGAATTAAATTGAAAACACGTAAATGTTTGGCAACAAAACGAGGGATCCATCGACACAACTGGCGTAATAACCTGCCGATTGAAACACGGTACAGCTCTCCAAAATGATGGACATTCTTATCTTAGCGTCTAGAAAATCTATGTCCACATTCTGATGATGTCGTAATAATCCAAAAGAATTTTGCTATGATCTACATTGCTATAATCTACTGGGTTGGGTGTCCATCACATCACCGTCATACTTCTTAGTAAAATAATACTTGCTTCATGATTATAATTGGCACCAGCATTGCTCCGTGCATTAATTACAATGATTGTGTCGCAACTGTTGAACATACTGTGATTTGTGGTGCGATAAGGTTTATTGAAGCGACTGCACAAATTGCTGACAAATTCTCGGCCCGAAGGCTATAGATCTTGTCTGAGGATGTGTCGATGCAATGACCGAAATATTTCCACCGCTTGATCGTTAACTGAATCGCTGTTTTATTACTTCACGGATGATGATTTCGGGTTCAATAGCGGATCATTAATTGGGCAGACAGCTTATCGGAAGAGATCTGGTTCGCAGATCGTTTGATAGCCCACAATTCGTTATTGTTTTTACGAATTTGATATTTCATTCGTCGGTGTTTCCTCTGACAGTGGAGTAAGAGAGGTTTAAGATATTCCGACCGGATAGTAATAAATTTACGGCGCTTAGATTGTAGGTTACACTGGTGTAGATAAAAAAGTGAAATTTCTAAACTTTTTGAATGATTTAATATCATATTTTTATTTATTTACTTCAATATACGGCACAGAAGTACCTTTTATATAATAATATAGGGAGAACATTTTATCAATCTATTCGGGTAGGGCTGGAAGCCGCGGAATGAGGAGGGTTTTTTGGTCATTAACGGAAACAAGTCTAGGATCGGAGAAATGTGATATATATACATATATGTATATATACATATATACAAATATACATAAAAAAAACTTCTCGGAATTTTCCAACCACATTCTTTCGACAGATACAAATTAAAACTATTCCTCTCGCTTATTCACAAAGGATGGACAGTGAACAATTTGGAAACAGTTGAAGACACTTTGAACTAATATCATATTTCAAAACACCTCTCTGATCCCAGATTTGTTTTCGTTATTGACCAAAAAAACCTCTCAACCGCGGCTTTTTGCCCTAAACAAATAGATTTAAAAAAAAAGATTTATAAAATTTTATATTTAAGTTAGATATCAACCATACGTGATGAAAGGGAACTCTTCTGGAAACTACCAAAATCTTGCGACTCAGCAGTAAAAGTTTGCAAAAGCAAAGCAGGGCCGCACGGCCGCCATCCAAACTTTGCCCTCACGGCAGTTTACATAATTATTTCTGCAAAATTACCTACAAATTTATTTATAAAAGTACAGTAGGCTTATAACAATTGTAAACGGAGTAAAAGCAACGATGTACAAACACAAAATATATAACATCACAAGAACTGTAGATATACAAAGGATACGAGGATCAAATAAACCGCGATAGCCACCGATGAAAATACTCTTATTACATTTAAGCCATACCGATTTATCGCGGACATCTTTTCAAAAGAGTGTACCTCACCTTAACCTGCACGCCAATTGGAAAGTGGTTGCTGGTATCTGTAGGAGAGAAGTCGGAAGCTCGGACACACCTCGCCAGCCTGCAAAGGTCACGCGGCAGGTCGGATGACCAGCAGTGATAGATGGCGAAAGCGATTTCTATTCAAATCGAGAATAGTCCGGTTTCATTGTTTTTATTCCAACCGGACGCATTCGTGTTTTCATGAATGATTTATCGGGCGTACTTAATATTTGTTTAAATACATATAATTATTACATCCTTTCTTTTAACTCGTGCGTCGGCTTGCCGTCGAAAAAACTTTGGATCGAATTTTAACCCTTTTCCCGAGATCCAATCGAGTTGGAACTTGGCAAGTAGACTCGTGGCGACGATCAAGATGATCTATCAAATTTTAGATAAAAAAAATAATAATTATAGTATGATTTCGGATTTTTAGAAATTTTATTGGTTTTTTCAAATTGAAATCATTAGAAAAGTTTGATTACGGCGGCCCGATAACGTCGCGGAATATTTTCTAAATTTGAATTACTCCGTCGGTATACATAATAGGTACTTCACTACGAATGCCGAAAATCTAAATTGACTGACAAATGTTTTTAGAATTTAATCTTCAAAGCATGAAGTTTCTTATCAAAGCTCAAAACATCTGACATTTTAGAATTATATTAAATTATTGTAAGTTATGTTATATGTTTTAATTCGTCTTTAATTGTTGTTATATTTTACAAAGAATGGGAGTATAATAAAAACTTGTTTTTTATGGGTTACTTTTTTAAATAATAAATTAAGCGTTGTTTCGTTTACAGAGTGGAAGTTCATGATTAACACAATGATTTATACACAACGTTTTACTCCACTAATTTGAGTTATATAAGCCTAAGCGCTTTCGATGGACACAACCACAATCTTCAGAGGCAATATTAGAACTAATTGTAAATCAATATGGCCGACAAATAGAAAGTAAAGGGATGATGTGGGGGAGGGGGGGGCGGGGCGAGGATAGTTATTTATTGACATATACAACAGTAATTAATTTTTACATACAATAATACTTATTTTAACAATGGGGATGACGCAGGTATTTGAATGTTTATTAGGTTATTTTTTTTTTTGATTGCTTTATTAATTTCTAGTATTTCTAGAGCATCCAGTTTACGACCCCTCGCCTCTAGATATAGGACCCTTACGTGGCCACATTGATTTACAATTAGTTCTAATATTGCCTCTGAAGATGATGGTTGTGTCCATCGTAAGCGCTTAGGCTTATATAAGTCAAATTAGTGGAATAAAACGTTGTGTATAAATCATTGTGTACATATAATTATATCGAAACATTTATGTTAAATTTATTATTATTAATGTGTTTCGGTATAATGTATCCATGTTGTATTGCACTGTCGGAAACGGAAACCTGTCGGAAACCTCTCGAGAGGATCCGCAATGGATCTTAAATCTGCTGAAGCTTTTGTTTGCCCATGGAATTAGGAAACAACAGAGGAAGGATGAAAGAAGACTATGTGGGATGACTATGAATGATGGAGCGAGTGAGTGATAGAATGATGCACGCGATACACCAGATGTTATACAATTGTCTCTCTACCTACTATGTCTGTGGATGATGCAAGTATAAGGACGATGGACCGCCGAAGAAAAGAACAGGAGAGATAATGTGGGATGGGAAAGGATTGTATTGTATTGAATATTTGTTAAGTCACATCTTGTTATTCTGTAGATCCACCAATTGCGTCCATTCCAAAAAATAGAGAATATATAAAACCTGACCATTCGCATACATAATCTGAGCTACGAATAAATGTAATTTAATTAAATTATTCGCGATAAATCATTGGATTAATGTTTTTGCTTAATGGGTTCCCGCCAGGTAAATGAAATGTGAGAAAGTATGTGGGCAATTGCGGGTGGGGCTTTTGGAAACTTTTCTCTTCGATCCAAAAGTTTTTTGTCGCCGATTAGTGCAGCGGGTATAAACGTAGTTTCTTTTCGAAATCCGCATACATTAACGCGATTGTAATGCAGATCGACTTTCCAGGACGACTTTTTTGGTCCAACCAGATGACGGCCGACCCGTCATTGTCTCCGCTCGGCGTTCTCCGGAGCTGGCCGCTCTGCATGACAATTGGAGAAACAATGGAGGGAATTTGAACCGATGAACAAATTATGCCCTGGGATACCCGCGCCGCGAAAGTAAAAGCCGATGAGCATGAGAACCGCGACGAATTGAAATCAATCGTCGATACTTTTTCCAATGCGGAGGAGAGCCAAAGCCGTGAATAATTATTTATCTTTGGTTTAATTACAAACCATCAGGGTGAGGTGGAATGATAATTCTAAACCATCATCATTGGATTGATTCCATATCGTCAAACAATTTCCGCGTGCAATTGTTCCAATGATGCAATGATTGGCTGAAAATGGTAAACCTACATAAATACCTATGTGCGTATCTCTGATATTTTTAATTCCAGTTAAGCACAATATAAAGATTCGCTACTAAAAGCTCTACACCCTGCCGTCCTGAATTCATAATGCAATCACAAACAAATTATTTCTTAGATTCCTACACTACAAGTAACATATTCCATTAGACAATCCCAACTACAATTTTAATGCAATTTTATTTATTAGACAATCCTAACTATATTTTTATTTCACCTATCACAGATATTATACTTACTCAAGTTTTTGTATGTATGTATTCAAGTATATGTACATGTATTGTGTTTTGTATATGTATATATATATGTAACCATGTATGTTTTCTTACTTGCATTAAGTTATTTATTTAGAAAATTTTTCAATTACATTTTGTTGACTTTTTATTTTGTTTTCAAATATTTACTTATGTTGTAAATAAATATATAAATAAATAAAAACAACATTTATAACACAGATCACAATTGGACAATCTCGAAATTCTTGAAATAAGGAAAAATGCTATCCAAAACTTAAATATTATCAATAATCAAATTAATTTTACACCTTATCCTGTCTTGAATATTTTTCCATTGCAATTCATTTATATTTTTCAAAAATACTTATAGAATGAAGCCTTTTACCACATTATTGTCTGCTTCCATTTAATTTAATTACTTTGTATCCAAACCCCTCCCACATTAATGTTCATAGTTGTTCTATACTGTCAAATTAGTTTAAGTAAATTACTTGTCCTGAAGAAGGTAGCATAGCTCCCGAAACATATTGATTTAATAAAATTATCTGTGGTATAAACAAAGAGTTAAAGTTTTTATTTATGTATAAAAATGGTGCCACAAAGTGATTTCATAAAATTTGAAGAAAAATTTATATTTTTTAAAAATGTGAATTCCCTTCCAAAGCATGAGTGAAAACTCTTTTTGGGGGGTAACAATTGCTAACATAATAATCTCAAATATTTTTTTTATTACCTTTATAAAATAAAATAAATAAATACAGGGCATCATTTTAACATACATAATTTTTATTCATACATTAAATATATTAATAATATGATTAAATAATGAAGATTATGATTAATTATTATTATTACCTTCCCCCTGAAGCCGCCCGTTTACTCATAAATGCTTTTGTGGTGTGGACTACTGTAATAGCATTTATTATGCTGGACTTCCAAAATTCCAGCTGGATAGACTATAGTCAATTCTTAATGCGGCAGCAAGAATAGTATACGGAGTATCAAAATTCTCGCATATAACATCCCTTTTGCGTGAACTACATTGGCTTCGTTTTCCTCAAAGAGTCGAGTTTAAGTTGTGTTGGTTAATTTACATGGCGACACATAATATGGCGCCTCTGTATCTTCAAGAACTCTGCATCCCAGAAGACTTAAATAGTAGATGCCAAACTCTGAGGTCAGCCAGTACTTCAGCTGCAGGGAGGGTTGTAGAACCAACCATCGACAACCAGACGACTAAGTTTAGTGAACGGGCATTTGCGGTGGCAGGCCCAAAGGCGTGGAACTCTCTTCCCTCCCTAATACGGAACAGTGCATCAGAAACAGTTTTTAAAAAAAGACTTTAAACGCACCTTTTTGTAAAATCCTTTCCTTTAAATTAAATACTAGTGTAGGACTAAGCGATGTTATATAAGCGCACTTGAGGTGATTTTTTTTACGAAAATGGCGCTATAGAAATTATCAATTTTTATTATTATTTATTATTAATATGAAGGCTTAATTATACTGCGTTATTTTCGTAAAAAAATCTCCTTAAGGATAATTTACCCAACAACTGTTTACTCCTAGGTTAGTATTTAAAATTAAAGATTGTTATGCGAATTTTTGGATATGATTTTTTAAAAGTTGCGTTTTTGGTATTTTTTTTAAGTAAACTTTCTGATGCACTGTTCAGTACTAAGAAGGATAGTTCTCTGCTTTTGTGCCTGCCATTGCAAATTCCCTCTCACTGAACTTAGCCTTCTGGCAATGGCTGATCGGTCTACAATCCTTCTTGCAGTTGAAGTGGAGGCTGTCCTGAGGTTACCTAATTTAATTTACCTGGGATTCAGAGCTTTTGAAGATTCAGAGGCGCTATATTATTATATATCGCCATGTACCTAGGTACGTACCAGTCTAATTTTTTCTACCTTTTCAGGTAAACGTAGCAAATGTAGTTCAGGCAAAAATAAATGTTAAGCCGACGCGAAAATTTGGACGCTCCATATAAGAATGTGTGGTACCGCATTCAGAATAGATTAGTGTTTAACAGTGTAAAATATTTGCTTCAATTGAATAAATTGTAAACGCCGGCCAAAAATTCATCAAATTAAATTAATATAATTCTATTTTCTATACAAAGAGCTGACGGTTCACTTACTTTTCTAATATGAAATTTATATTCACCAGTTTTACGGCAATATGAATATTACTTCAACGAGTGGTTAAGCACAAAACCTGTGATTTTTTCCCGAGTCGGGTTTTGTGTGCGACTGCTCATTTATTTAACATATGGAACTTGTATTGTATTACATTATAATATTATTTAAATTTTTAAGCTTTGCAGTTCAAGTTTTCCTTGGCGTTTTTGCATTATACAAAAATATGAACATCTCATAAAAATATGCTAATGTTGAAATAACAACGAAATATCAGACGAATTCATTGAAAATGCTGCCTCGCTCAGTGACAACCACATCAATGTGATGCATTGGGGCCCACAATGGATAGGCCGTTGATAAAATTTCATTGATAAAACCCACATTGATAAAATCCAAAAGGTCTACAATACTATTTTATTCTGATACTTTTCCCGGCTTATGAATAGAATTAAATTATTATAAATAAAATGATAAAAACCTTGTAAATTTTTTTGCAAGATTTTTATCATTTTATTCAACTTGTATTAACGCGAATGAATTTTTCATAATCGACATAAGTTACTGTAATAATAGTTCAACTTATTGCAAAAATAAGTAAGAAATATCGAAAAAAAAATGCAAACTTTTATATTGCATATCTCCATAACTATTGATATTAGGTCATGGTTGCTTGAACATTTTAGACTCATAACATAGTCAGGAATCTACTGGCCAAGTTTCTGCTGCTAAATCTGGTACACCCTATATACCTAGCAAGATGCCAATTTTGTTCTTACTTTTTAATAGATTAAACAACGTAGTGCCTGCTTATTGGGTCCCAAATATTTTAATTACCACACTGGTTTCATTGGTCATTATTAAGTACCGGGGTGACTATATTATTTGATATAGGTATATTTAGTTTTTTTAGTGTATCTTTCCAAGTTATTCATCTAACTTAATTCAATGAAATGTATTCATCGCAAGTATGGATTAGGCTATCAGTAACATCCTTGTCTTCACCATTTCTCGTACGCAGGTAACACTCATAGATAAACGAGACAGCCTTGATGCCGGTATAAATGTTATGAGAACGAAAATATGATGCTGTGAGGATCCCTTTATCATCTGAATGCATTTCGTGTATTATTTTAACGAGGCGTCTTGTCCGACCGCTGCGGCAGCCTTGACATTAAGGCAACATCCGTGAAATATATTATAATAGTATCTTACATTCACTTCAAGCGGGCAATCTTCACAACCGGCCTCAGGGAGCAAAGGTCAGAACGAGAAATTGTATTTCTAAGTAATAAATCAACACGGCTCTTAGCCCTGACAAAAATGTGTTTTATTATTGTTGAACATCTCATCAACTCGTCATATAAGTAGTACCTATGTGTGAAATTTAAAATTATTTCCATTTCCTGAGTAATGCCCAAACACCCAAAAACCCACCCACTTATTTTCAGTGTTTTTAGGTTGGCTAATACATTATTTTTACGCCGTGCGTACGAGGCACGTTGCTTATTTGTATTAAACACCAACACAACGAAACAATACTAATTTAATCAATTAGTGTATATTATAGATATCTCACAGAGACGAAACTGTATTAATTATGGGAAAGTAGGTATAGAAGTCATTTGGGTGTAACAGGACTTATGACCTGTCTTTTTATGGTTGGCTTAAGTGATCACTTTACACAATTGTAACATTCGCCATTCCACCCATGATAGAATATACCATGCTTA